>PVIY010001082.1:0-164514 GCA_004026745.1 Myrmecophaga tridactyla
TGTCAATTTGGCTGCTATAGTCATCACCTTAAACCATACCAAATTTCTAAATAGAAAACAATAAAACACACATTTTTTTTTCTCCCTTAACAATGCTCAACTCTCCTACTTATAGCTGGAAACACATCTCTCCAGAATAGGGTGTAAGTCCTTGAGTAATATTCATTCTTAAACTTAATATCTTACAACTTAAATAGTATAACATGAACAAAACAGCATTACAGTCCTCATTTCTGTAACTGATCACATAGTCATTGTTCATATTTATCAATACCTTCTTCCATTACCCATTCCATGTTCCCTTTACCCTCAGCAAGCACTTCAGCCGGCTGTGGTTCTTTGCCTGTTGGGGTGACCCAAACTTTCATTCCTGAAGTTTCAGAGCCATTGGTAGCCCTGCCTGGATTGGGTTGTGTCAGTCTTCCATTGATTTTAATCACAGGGCATGGTGGTTTTAAAAGATACTCTACGGGATCTCCTATATTCCAGGAAAACTCTTTACCTCCATTGTGTAGTTAGTTGCAGTCCTATTTCCCCCTGATAGTCAGGGTCAATTACCCCAGCCAGTTATGTAATTCCCTTCTTGGTTTGTTGATCCAGGGGCATGAGTAGCCCAAAGTGACCAGGTGGCAATCTTAGATTCCAGTTCAATGGAATCATTGTTGTTTCTCCTGGTGGAAGCACTCCCCCTTTTGGAACTAAAACCTGTAGACCAGCAGAGCTCAGGGTTGCAGGGACAGGAAGCAAAATTTTCCTAGTGGATCACTAGTGGTAATAGTGATTGGTGCCACTCTCATTTCCACCCCTTGGTTCCTGGACCCATGGATCCTGGTTATGGGAGAAACAGCACCATACAGCAGATGCTGATTCAGAGCATGCACAGCTTCCTGGAGAACATCACCCAGTTCTTCAAGGTACTGCCACCTAGTTGGCACAGTAATTGAGTTTTCAAAAGGCCATTCCACAGTTCTGTCAATCAAGCTGCTTCTGGGTGATGGGGAATATGGTAAGATCAGAGAATTTCATGAACATGTGCCCATTCCCACACTTCATTTGCTATGAAGTGTGTTCCCTGATCAGAAGCAATGCTGTGTGGAATACCATGATAATGGATAAGGCATTCTGTAAGCCCATGGATGGTAGTTTTGGCAGAAGCATTGCATGCAGGGAAAGCAAACCCATATCCAGATATCCAGAGTATGTGTCTATTCCAGTTAGAACAAATCGCTGCCCTTGCCATGAAAGGAGAGGTCCAGTGTAATCAACCTGCCACCATGTAGCCAGCTGGTAACTTCAGGGAATGGTGCCATATTGGGGACTGAGTGTGGGTCTTTGCTGCTGGCAGATTGGACACTCAACAGTGGCTGTAGCCAAGTCAGCCTTGGTGAGTGGAAGTTCATGTTGCTGAGCCCATGCATAACCTCCATCCCTACCACCATGACCACTTTGTTCATGAGCCCATTGGGCAATGACAGGAGTTGCTAGGGAAAGAGGCTGACTGGTATCAACAGAACAGGTGATCTTATCCACTTGATTATTAAAACCTTCCTCTGCTGAAGTCACCCTCTGGTGCACATTCACATGGGACACAAATATCTTCATATTTTTAGCCCACTCAGAAAGTTCTATCCACATAATACTTCTTCCCCAGACCTCTTTGTCACCAATTTTCCAATTATGTTCTTTCCAAGTCCCTGACCATCCAGCCAAACCATTAGCAACAGCCCATGAATCAGTATACAATTGCACCTATGGCCAATTCTCCTTCCAAGAAAAATGAACAACCAGGTGCACTACTCAAAGTTCTGCCCCCTGGGAGGACTTTCCCTCACCCCAGAAAGGGGTTGTAGTGCTGCAGCTGCCCACTTTCAGGTGGTACCTACATATCTTGCTGAACCATCTGTAAGCCAGGCCCGAGTTTTCTCTTCCTCAGTCAGTTCACTGTAAGGAACTCCGCATGAGGCCATAGCTCTGGTCTGGGAAAGAGAAGGTAATGTGGCAGAACTGGAGACCATGGGCATTTGGGCCACTTCCTCATGTAACTTACTTGTGCCTTCAGGACTTGCTTTGGCCCTATCTTGTATATACCATTTCCGTTTTATGATGGAGTGCTGCTGTGCATGCTCAACTTTATGGCTGGTGTGTCAGACAACATCCAGCTCATGATAGACAAGTCAGGTCTCATGGTAACTTGGTGGACCAAGGTTAAGCCCATTAGTGGTTAAGGCCCATTAGTAGGCCAAAAGCTGTTTCTCGAAAGGAGAGTAGTTATCTGCAGCAGATGGTAAGGCTTTGCTCCAAAATCCTAAGGGGTTGCATTGTGATTCTCCTATAGGGGCCTGCCAAAGGCTCCAAGCAGCATCTCTATTTGCCACTGACACTTCCAGCACCATTGGATCTGCTGGATCATATGGTCCAAGTGGCAGCTTGTACAGCAGCCTGGACCTGTCACAGAGCCTCCTCTTGTTCAGGTCCCCACTCAAAATTAGCAGCTTTTCTGGTCACTCGATAAATAGGCCAGAGTAGCACACCCAAATGAGGAATATGTTGCACTAACATCCAAAGAGACCAACTAGGCATTGTGCCTCTTTTTTGGTTGTAGGACGGGCCAGATGCAGCAACTTTCCTTCACCTTAGAAGGGATAACTCAACATGCCCCACACCACTGGACACCTAGAAATTTCACTGAGGTGGAATGACCCTGTATTTTTGTTGGCTTTATCTCCCAACCTCTGACACGCAAATATCTTACCAGTAATTCTAGACTGGTTGCTATTTCTTGCTCACTAGGTCCAATCAACATGATATCATCAATATAATGGACCAGTGTGATGTTTTGTGGGAGTGAGAAATGATCAAGCTTCCTGCGGACAAGATTATGACATAGGCCTGGAGAGTTGATATACCCCTGAAGTAGGACAGTGAAAGTATATTGCTGACCTTGCTAGCTGAAAGTAAACTGTTTCTGGTGGTCCTTACTAATAGCTTTTGAGAAAAAAGCATTTGCCAGATTAATAGCTGCATATCAAGTACCAGGTGCTGAATTGATTTGCTCAAGCTATGATACCACATCTGGAATAGCAGCTGCTATAGAAATTACCACCTGGCTGAGCTTACAATAATCCACTGTCATCCTCCAAGACCCATCTGTTTTCTGCACAGGTCAAATAGGAGAGTTGAATGGGGATGTGGTGGGAATCACCACCCCTGCATCCTTCAAGTCCTTAAGAGTGGCAGTAATCTCTGCAACCCCCCACCCCCACCCAAGGAATCCAGTATTGCTTCTGATTTACTATTTTGCTAGGTAGGGGCAATTCTAATGGCTTCCACTTGGCTTTTCCCACCATAATAGCCCTCACTACATGAGTTAGAGAGCCAGTGTGGGGATTCTGTCAGTTGCTCAGTATGTCTGTTCAATTATGCATTCTGGAACTGGGGAAACAACTACAGAATGGATCTGGGGCCCCACAGGACCCACTGTGAGATGGACCTGAGCTAATACTCCATCGATCACCTGACCTCCATAAGCCCCCACTCTGACTGGTGGGCTAGAGTGATGTTTTGGGTCCCCTGGAATTAATGTCACTTCTGAACCAATGTCTAATAATCCCTGAAATAGCTGATCATTTCCTTTTCCCCAATGCACAGTTATCCCCTGGTCAGTCTCCTTGGGGCAGACTTGGAGGAAGATTAACAGTATAGATTTGTGGCAGCATAGCAGGGTTCTCCCTCAAAGGGACCAGCTTCTCTTTCATTCAAGGAACTCTGGGTCTGTAAACTGTCTCAAGTATGGAAATTGATTAAGGGACTGTGACTCTGTGTTTTTGTAATTCAAGTTAGACTTCTGTTTACTTGACTTAGAACTCTTGTTTATGCAGCTCAAATAAGAAATTAGTAGACTGCCCATCTATTGTATTTCTAGGTACCCCATAATTTACTAGCCAATGGCTCACTGTGAGCCAGATTATTTTGACTCCTGCTTTGAGTTTGCTGTCTATTATAATAGCCACGTCCACCCTGTCTTTGGCAATTAAGTGCTGCCACCTGGCTTCTGCCAACTTAGGATCCAGTCATTCCCATTGTATTTAAGTATTCCAGCTCAGTGACAGCAGTTCCAACAGCAATATCTGATCTACAGAGAAGTGTAACCACAGAGCTCTTCAGGGATGATGGTGCTAGTCTCACAAATTTATTTCTCACTGTTCTAGTAAAAGGTGCATCCTCTGGACATTCCTGGAGTGTAAGAGCAGGCTTTGCATGATAAATCCACTCTAACATTCCAATCTCTCTACGCCTCTGGATCCCCTCATCTACATTATATCAGGGCCGTTCTGGCATTTCAAACTCAGGTAATGTCGGCCACTTTTGATCCATGTTTCAGCTAACCATCTAAACAAACTGTTAACACCTTTTGTACTCCTTGAGCTATAATATTAAATGCAGAATCTCTGCTTAGTAGGCCCATATCAATAAATTCAGCCTGATCCAGCTTTATATTCCTCCCACCATTATCCCACACCCTTAAAATCCATTGCCATACATATTACCCTGATTTCTGTCTATATAAATTGGAAAACTCACACAGTTCTTTTGGAGTATAATGCACCTCCTCATGTGTGATGCTTTGTACCTCACCTTTAGGGGCCTGTTGGGACTTTAGTCTAGTTATAAGTCTGGAAGAAATGAGGGGTGGTGGGGGTCGGTCATGAAAAGAATTAGAAGTATCTTCCAAGCCATTTAATTTCAGGGCATTCATTTGCAGTTTCATCTGGTGAAACAGGATTAATCACTCTAGGGCTAATCCCTTCAGGTGGAGGTTGAGTGGCCAACTCCTCAAGGCAGACTGGAGGTGGGGCAGCTATGTCCTCAGGGCAAACTATTACAGGGTTATCTAGAGAAGACTCATCATGACCTAGGGTTTCAACCTCTCCACTGACATCATTATCAATACATATGTCACCATCCCATTTGTCAGGGTCCCCCTCCTTTCCAATCAATGCCCTCACTTTAATGGCAGACACCATGCAAGATTGAGATTTCAGTTTATGTTGTAAAGTTGCTACTCTAACAAGATTATGAGTCTGATTTTCAGAGATCTCAAGTTTACGGCTATAAGAGATAAATTTTTCCTTCAGGACACTCACAGAAACATCTACATCTGTCAGACAGCATGTAAGCGTCTCATTTGAAGCCTTAAGCCCATCCCTTTCACTCCTTAATGTAGCCATGTATCTAACAATAACCAGCCAACATCTCTATACCTCTTATTTCCACAAAACTCTGTAAAGGTGTCAAAAACATTATTCCCCAGTGCCTGGTTTCATACAAGTGAAGCATTAGGAGAATCGAATGGTGATATTTTGACTATCTCTTTTGACAACTCACTCCACGGATTGGCAATGTCATTCTGATTATGGGAATCGGAGTCCTTAGTGCCTTTCAGTCCAGTCAGAGTAGAAAACCATTCAACAAAACCCATTTTTAAGATTCTGTTTCTTAAGAACTGCTCCTGGTACCAAGTTATATAGCTAGGGTTCTTTAGAGAAAGAGAATCAACAGGATATAGTCATAAATATAAAATTTATAGAAGTGTCTCATGTAACCATGGGAACATAAAGTCCAAAATCTGTAGGGCTGGCTGTGAGGCTGATGATTCCAATGAAAGGTCTGGACTAACTCCATAGGAGAGGCTCACCAGCTGAAGCAGGAAAAGAGCCTATCTCCTCTGAATTCTCCTTAAAAGGCTTCCAGTGATTAGATTAAGCAACACTCATTAAAGAAGACAGTCCCCTTGGCTGATTACAAATGGAATCACTATGGATGTAGCTGACATGATCATGATTTAATTCTATTAAATGTCATCATAGTAAAAGACAGGTCAGCACTTGCCCAACCAGACAAACAAGTACCACCACCTGGCCAAGTTGACACATGAAACTGACCATAACAGCATGTAATGAGAGGCAGGGAAACAAGGCAAGTGTTTTAGATTTCTAAGCTGCTTAAAACAGATACCATCAAATGGGTTGGCTTAAACAATGGGAATTTTATTAGCTTACAGTGTGAAGGTGAGAAAATGTCCAAATCATGGCATCATAAAGATGACGCTTTCTTCCTGATGACTGACTTCCAGTGATCCTTGGCTCCTCTACCACATGACAGGTCATTTGATAATGTCTGTGGGTTTATCCCTTCTCTTCTAGTTTTATTGCTTTCAGCTTCTTGCTTCTGTGGCAGTCTATGTCTCTTTTTATCGTTCTATTTATAAAGGACTCCATAACAGGATTAAGTCCCATCTTAAATGAGGTAGGTCACACCTTAACTGAAAAAACCTCATCAAAATGTCCTTCTTACAATGGTTTTACATCCACATGTTTAAGATTTAAGAACATGTTTTTTTCAGGTACATGCAGCTTCAAACCACCACATCAAAGAACCCCAAGGATTTCTGGCAACCACTACCAGAATTTTAGAGACTTTGGAGAGAAAGCATCACCTGGCTGATGACTCAATTGTGGATTTCTCTTAATTTCAAAACTGTGTGCCAATAAATTCCTATTATTTAAGTTAACTGATTATGTAATATTTGTCATAGCATCCTGGTAAGTTAAGGAACCCCAGAATATGGATTTTTGGAAATATTTCTGTTATTTTTTTAATGCTGAATATTTTAACAACTGCCATAAGGTGCAAAAAATATATATATCTGATTAAGAAAAATTAGCCAAAGCTTTTATAAATGGATGCTATTTAATGAGAATAATTTTGACTATAAGAACTGGGAGAGAAAATCTTCCAAATATAAATTTAGGCATAAATGTGAGATTTTTTTGAGTGGTCCAATAACTATTGATAGGGACAAAATTATTAAAACATAGTCAGTGATTCATGAAACATTTGTAATCTCAGATATACTATCTTTTGCAAGTAGTGTACCCTTGTATTGTACAAAATTAAAAATTTGGTAAGTGTTAGCCTATGGAACATTTCACTATCATTCCCCTCCATCTAGCTTCTCTAGGGACAACCCTTGCTGCCAGTCTCTTACATATCCTTAAAGAGGTATTTTGTACATATAAAACACAAATGTATGTATAACTTTTCTTTAATATGGAATGCTTCACAAATTTGCATGTTGTCCTTGTGCGGGGGCCATGCTAATCTTCTCTGCTATTTTAGTATATGTGCTGCCGAAGCAAGCACTATTTAACTTTTTAAAAACATAAATGGTAGCATAAGCTACAAATGATATTGCAACTTTTTTTTTCACAAAGAACTCATTCATATTAGCACTTATATATTCATCTGAACAACTGTATAGTATTCATTTGCAGGAATAATTCATAATATATTTAACCAGCTCTCAGTTGATAGGCATTTAATTTTTTCAATGTTTTGCTATTAAAAAGAGTGTTGCAATGAATATCTTTTCTCAAGGGCAAAAATATCTTTCTCAAGGGTAACCCAGAGAGGAAATTGCTGAATGAAATTGTCTGGGCCAGTAGAAGCTCTTGGTTTTAGAGGATCAAAGTTCGCATAATTTGGGGGGCTTTTAGAAAGTAAAGGAACACATATTACATTATACAATTTTTGTAAGCATTAATATTAATTTAAAATTATAAAAGATTACAAGTTGCAAATTTTTAAAGGTAACAAATACCAAAACATCATAAGCTTAGAGTTAACACACATTATCTAATCAATATAATTAAATTATACATCAATTAATGACTATAGCCATGGTATGCTGAATAGTAGCCGCCCAAAGATGTCCATGTACTAATTCCGGGAACCCATGAATTTCATCTTACATGGTAAGATGTGATTAAATTAAGGATTTTGACATGGGGGAGATTATCCTGGGTTTATGTGGCTGGGGCCGGTGTGATAACAAGTATCTTATAGGAGGAGAGCAAAGAGATCAGTGATAAAGAAAGAAGAGGCAAGGACTGAAGCCGAGATCAAGGAGGAAGAGAAGATGCTATGATGCTGGTTTTAAGGTGGAGGAAGATGTGATGGACCAAGCAATCTGCCTCTAAAAGCTGGAAAAGACAAGGAAGCATTCTTTGCTAGAGTCTCTAGAAGGAATGTAACTTGAGGACCCATTTAAAACTTCTGACCTCTGGGACCATAGGATAATACATTTGTGTTGTTTTAAGCCACTAACTTTTTGGTAATTTGCTACAGCAGCATCAGGAAACTAGTACATTTCTACAAACTTCCCCTCTGCACTTTTTTTTTTTGGCTACATACACTTTCATCACATCTTTTGACAATGTTTGCACAACATTTTACTTAAAGACAATAGAAAGAGCATTCAGTTTTTCTTTTAGTATAACATTGAAGTTTGATTTTTAATATCGATAGTTGGGATGCATAAAATATGTGATTTCCTCACAGATGTGCTATGGTTTTGAGCCCTACAAAGAGGAATTAGGATAAATTTTAGTTTGTATGAGTCCTATTTTTATAAGACTTGCATTTATATTTAAATATGCCACAAAGTTGAATATATTCTGACAGGAAATAGTTTCCATGTTGAGTAGGCATCAATGAGTCCCAAATCCTCAGTTTTCAATTTTGAACAGCTGTATTTTCCACAAAATAATTTCTGATTCTGTAAATTAAAAATCTTGGTTCCTTTCCATTACCCATACTTCTGATAATGGGTGATGTAAGACTTGCTCATTTTGCCACACAGTCTCTGGTCCTGCATCTTTGTGCCACAGTGCTAGATGCATTAACATAAGGCATGGTCACATCATTCTAAGAAGCTGTTCCTTCAGTAGAATAACTAGAAATGACTAGGCAAGAAGTGATTATTAACCCTAACCCTACCTAACTGCACATGTCTTAATTTCTCAGTACTGCTGTAACAAAATACCACAGACTAGTTGGCTTAAACAACAGGAATTTATTGTCTCACAGTTCTGGAGGATTGAAGTCCAAAGTCAAGGTGCTCTCAGGATTAGGCTTTCTCTCACTTCTATAGGATTCTGGTGGTTGCTTGCTGGCAATCCATAATTTAATCTCTGCCTGATTCCTAAGGACAAATTTCCTCTCCTTGTAAAGACACAAGCCATATTGGATTAAGGTCCACTCTATTCCAGTTTGGCCTCTTCCTAATAGAATCTCCAAACATCCTATATATATATGAGTTTACAATCACAGGACCTGGGGTTAGAAATTGTGCCAGTTTGAAAAGATGTATGAACCCTAGAAGAGCCATTATTTAATCCTAATCCCGTTTTGTAAAGGCAGCTGTTTCTTCTAATCCCTATTCAGTACTGTAATTAAATTTTCTTCCTGGAGATGTGACTCAATCAAGAGTGGTTGTTAAACTGGATTAGGTGGAGGCATGCCTCCACCCATTTGGGTGGGTCTTGATTAGTTTACTGGAATCCTATAAAAGAGGAAACATTTTGGAGAAAGCTAGAGATTCTGAGAGAGCAGAATGACATAGCATGAGAAGCAGAGAGTCCACCAGCCAGCGACCTTTGGAAATAAAGAAGAAAAACACCTCCCAGGGAGCTTCGTGAAAGGAAGCCAGGAGAGAAAGTGAACAGATGATGCTGTGTTCGCCACATTCCATTCCAGATGAGAAAGGAACCCTGAGCATGTTTGCCATGTGCTTCTCACTTGAGAGAGAGACCCTGAACTTCATCAGCCTTCTTGAACCAAGGTATCTTTCCCTGGATGCCTTAGATTGGACATTTCTACAGATTTGTTTTAGTTGGGACATTTTCTCAGCCTTAGAACTGTAAATGAGCAATTTATTAATTTCCCCTTTTAAAAAGCTATTCTGTTCCTAGTATATTGCATTCTGGCAGCGAGCAAACTAGAACAGAACTTCAACATGCCTTTTGTGGGGACATGATTCAGTAGATAATAATGAATAAACTAATTATTACCTTAACTCAACTTCCTTGTATTCATTAGACACTAGGTAGTATGACAGAGAATTTGAAGAGAAAAAAGTTGGTAGTCTTAAAAGATTATGATTAAAATATCTTATTAAGCCCATTTAATAAACACTAATGGCCATGTGAACACATTACTAGGTCCTCTCACAGAACCTCAAAACTGGCCATGCAGTAGAGGAATCCTTCTTTAAGAAAAATTCCTGCTTTCTTTTTGTTTGCATTTATCTGGAGTACATTCTTTTACTTCTATAATTTCTAAAACGTACACTTTTTGTGTGTCTCTTTTACATAACAGAGTTGAATTCACTTTATGATTCATTTTAATAGACATTTTTTGTTTAATAATGAACTAACCCTTTTTGCATTTTTTCAATGATAGATATGTTTGGTGCCAATTCAAGCATTTTTTGATTTGCATCCCATTTTTGTTTGTTTTAAAATAATTATGTGGTTATTTCTTTGCTTTGTTTATGGTATGTTTCTTATGATTAATTGGAAGGTTTTGATTTGACTTCTTACATGCAACTTTAAATAAAATCATTAGTCATTTATTTTTATTTAATTTTTTATTTTGCATGGGCAGGCACCAGGAAATGAACCTGGATCTCCAGCATGGCAGGCGAGAACTCTGCCTGCTGAGCCACTGTGGCTCCTTAGTCATTTATTTTTAATGTAGTATTTATTAATTCCTTACTATTAGCAATAATTAGTCTATTTCTTTTTCTTGTCTGCCTACCCTCTTCCACTACCTTATTTGAGTTGATTCTATTATTTTATTTGTAATTCACTTTATATTATTAAATATACTTATTTCTTGAGTACCTTGAAATACTAATTTATAACATCAACTTTTATGTGATGAGAAAATTGGCATACTTACTGCAGCTCTCATCATCTTCCACATCCCACCAACTCTTTTTTTATTCTATTGAGATTTATTCACACAACATATAGTCCATGCAAAGTATATAATCAATGGTTCATAATATCATCACATAGTTGTGTATTCATCACCATGATCATTTTTAGAACATTTGCATTACTCCAGTAAACAAAATTAAAAGAAAAAAAAAACTGCAAACATCCCACACACTTTACTCCTCCCTCTTATTGACCACTAGTATTACAATCTACCTGATTTAAGACTCACAATAGAGGTAGGATAACGAAGATCATGTACTGTTGGCATATATATATATCTAGCAGTGAAACAATACCAAACATCTAAAATTAGGTCCATTCAAACATGGACAATAAACTTTTTTTTTTGGCAATGTAGTTATACAATCATTTTCAAAAATCAGTGCTACTGGATTGCAGTTCAACAACTTCAAGTATTTCTTTCTGGCTATTCTAAAACACTAGACTCTAAAAAGAATTTATATATATATATAATAAGTCTGTAGTCACAGTCATTTGTTGAATCCTAATTTTTCAGTCACACCTCTTTCCTCCTATTTGATCTTTCTGTCAATTCTCAGAGATATCTGGACAATGGCCATATTAACTTCTTTATGCTGGAAAAGGGTGTTGACATTCTTGGGTAAAGGAATATTGCTCTTGGAGAGACTGGGGTCTCTGACCAACTCTTAATCATACCATTTCTACAGAACATTTGCAGTTTGTTCAGCCACAGAATCTTCAAATTTTTGTACTCTTAAGTCACACATTAAACAGATTAAATGTGCAGTACTCATTTGTTTGCTGCACTATTTCCATTCATTGTTGGTTTGAAGTTTGTATTCTGATGGTTTATTTAAGAAGGACACATGGGGCCTTGTTCTGATCAACATGGCAGAGGAGATGTTTCAGGGCTCCATCCCCACCATGGGAAATTTGAACAACCAGCAAAAACTGGTAGAGATATAGCTCACAAAGCTTCAGAAAACAATTGGAGTATCTCAGTAACAAGGTCAGCACTGAATCAAGATAAAGGCTACTTAAAAGTGGGAGCATCTCAGGTGCATGGGTGGCCCAGTGGTAGAATGCTCACCTTGCATGCTGGAGACCTGGGTTTGATTCCTGGATCATGTACCCAAAAAAATGTGGGGGCATCTCATGGCACTCTGGTTTGCCCCTCCTCCAGCCCTCACTGGCTCAGTGCAGAACCAGCCTGTATTCCCAGTGTGGGTCCTTGGTCCTGGTTCTGGAGGGAGAAGGCTAACCATCATACACATAGTGTCTGATCCATTGTATATCTGCCCAGTCTGTCTGGTGGTGGCCTGAGGGACTCACTGTTGGAGAATTTGTTCTGCATTTAGAAGGCAGCTCACAGAGCTCTACTACATAGCCCTGCAGGAGAGCACTCAAGTAGCTGCCTGTGGCAAGGGATAGAAGGCTACAGGCAACACAATTTAATGCCCAGGACTGCCAGGACACTGTTTCCTAGGAAAAAGGGGACATTAATATTGTATGATGGTTTGAAGCTATACGTACCCCAGAAAAATATGTTCTT
This sequence comes from Myrmecophaga tridactyla, assembly GCA_004026745.1. Lineage (NCBI taxonomy): Eukaryota > Metazoa > Chordata > Mammalia > Pilosa > Myrmecophagidae > Myrmecophaga > Myrmecophaga tridactyla. The sequence continues at coordinate 12,379 of PVIY010001082.1, forward strand.
AAACTTAATCCATTTTCTGGTGTGACTCCATTGTAAGTAGGACCTTTTGATGAGATTATTTCAGTTTAAGTGTGGCCCAACCCAATCAGGCTGGGTCTTAATGCTATTACTGGAGTTCTTTGTAAGCAGAATGAAATTCAGACATATGGAGAGAAAGCCAGAGGAAGCAGGGAGTTGAATGTCAGTGGAACCTGGAAGATAAGGGAGGAGGTATTATATGCATTGCCATGTGACAGAAGAGGCCAGAACCAAGGATTACTGGCTGCCAGCCTCAGAACACCAGTCTTCAGAAAGAAAGCATTGCCTTGATGAAACCTTGATTTTGACTTTTTCCTAGCCTCAAAACCATGAGTTAATAAATTCCCATTGCTTAAGCGTACCCATTGCATGGCATTTGCTCAAGCAGTTCAGAGAACCAAAATACCATGTAAATAGGGGGACTCTTAGGGCCACATGAACATGTCCAAGACAAGACAGACACATGTTCAGAAAGGATCAGGGAGGCTACTATGCTTTGGCCTGGAACTATTAGCTCAACTCATTGTATGGATAGCCCTGATAGAGAGCACTCAACAGGTCAGTTTGCAAAGAATGGCAAAGGTGCTTTCTTTTTTCCTTCTTTCTTTTTTTTTTTGGTTAACTCCTGGCATTCAAGGGACTCTTTGTCATCATACTAGATGGATACAAGCTTAAGCAAAGATACCTCAGAGTCTAAATTCCAGTAATAACAAACTAAAATATAAAAATGTCCAGACTTTTCAGCAGAAGGTTATAAAAAATATGAGGAAATAGGAAGCAATTATCCAGGCAAAGGAGAAGATTAAAGCTTTAGAAACATTAAATGAGGAGAATCAGACCCAGGACATTCCAGACAAAGACATAAAAAAATGGTTCTAAATATGCTCAAAGAGCTAAAGAAAAACATGGGCAAAGAATGAAAGGAAATCAAGGAAATGATAAATGGACACAAAGAATATTTCAATAGAGAGATGGAAATTTATAAAAAAAGGAACCAAACAGAGCTGAAGACCACAGTAACAGAAATAAAAAATTCCCTAGAGGTATTCAGCAGCAGATTGGAGCTGTCAGAAAACAAAATCAGTGGACATGAAGATGAACCTATTGAAATCATTCAATCTGAGAAGCAGAAAGAAGACAGAATGGAGAAAAGTGAACTGAGCCTGAGGAAATTGTGTGACACTATCAAGCATACTGGTGTACATATTCTGGGAGTCCCAGAAAAATAAGAAAGAGAGAAGGGGACGGAGAGAATATTCAAAGAAATAGTGGCTGAAAACTCTTTAAATTTAATGGAGAATATGAACAAATTTAATGGAGACACAAGCCACTCAATGAAAGAACTCCAAGCTAGATAAATCTAAATAGACATATGACACACCATATAAGCAAACTGTCAAATACCAAAAGTAAGGAGAGAATTTTGAAGGCTGCAAACACCGTGGATATGGTACTACTGTTACATTTGATGAAATAATATTATTATAATTGTACTATTACTGCAGTCCATAGGTTATATTAGAATTCATTGTGTTGTACTGCCTATGGATTTTTTCTTTTAATTTATTTTAATCCTTATTGTAGTAACATATATATATATAGTTATATATAATCCAAAATTTCCCTGTTTAACCACATTAAATATATAATTCACAATGCATTGAACCATAATCACCATCCATTACCAAAACTCGTACATCACCCCAAGAGAACCAGTGTACCAATTAAGCATTAACTCCCTTTGCCTACCTCACTCCAGCATCTGGTAACCTGTGTTCTAGTTTCAGACTCAAAGAATTTACTACTCAAATTATTTCATAAAAGTGAGATACAATATTTGCTCTTTTGTGTCTGGTTTATTTCACACAATGTGGTATCTTCAAGGTTCATAAAGTATCAGAACCTGTAGCATGTAACAAGTTCTACTTTTATGGCTGAATAATAATCCACTGTGTATATATGCCACATTTTGTTTATCCATTTATCTATTGATGGACATTTGGGTTGCTGCTATCTTTTGGCAATTATGTATAATGCCCCTATGAACATCAGTGTGCAAATATCTGTTTGGGTCCCTGCTCTCAATTCTTTGGGGTATATGTCTAGAAGTGGGATTGCTTGGTCATATGGTGATTCTATACTTATCTTTCTGAGGAACTGCAAGACTGTTTTCCACAGTAGCTGCACCATTTTATATCCCTACCAACAACAAGCAAGTATCCATATTTCTCCATATTCTCTCCAACACTTGTTATTTTCCATTCTTTTGATAGTAGTAAATCTAGTGGATATAAAATGGTATCTCATGGTTTTGATTTGTGTTTAATGGCTAATGATATTGAGCATCATTTTATTTGCTTTTTGGCCATTTGTACATTTTCTTTGGAGAAATGTCTATTCAAATCCATTGCCCATTTTTAAATTGGGTTTTTGTTTTCTTGTTGAGTTGTAAGATTTCTCTTTATATTCCAGATATTAAATCCTTTTTACATATATGGTTGTCAAATAACTTCTCACATTCTGTATGCTGTCTTTTTGTTTTAATGAAGAAATATTTTAATGCACAAAATTTATCTACTTTTTCCTTTACTGCTCATGGTTTTTTGTGTCAAGTGTAAGAAACTGATGCTTCATACAAGGTCCTAAAGATGCTTCCCTAAGTTTTCTTCTAGAAGTTGTATATTTGGTTCTTATATTTATGCCTTTGATTCATTTTAAGTTAATTTTTGTTTATGGTGTGAGATAAGAGTCCTTCATTCTTTTGTCTATGGATTCCTGTTTTCCCAGAACCATTTGTCAAAAAGACTATTCTTTCTCCAATAAGTGGATTGGCACCATTGTCAAAATCAATTGACCATAGATGTGAAGATTTATTTTTGAACTTTCAATTCATTTCCATTGGTCTGTATGTCTGTCCTTGTGCCGTTATCATGCTGTTTTGATTATTGTAACCTTCTAATAACTTTTAAAATCTGGAAATGTGACTCCATTTTTCCCCTTCATTTTCAAAAATGTTTTGCTTATTTGGGGTCCCTTATCTTTCCATACAAAATTGATGACTGCCTTTTCCATGTCTGCAAAAGAGGCTGTTGGGATTTTGATTGAGATTGCATTGAATCTTTATTTCACTTTGGGTAGCATTGACATCTTCACAATTTTTAGTCTTTCAATCTAAAAACAGAGAATGTCTTTTCATTCAGTTAGGTCTTTTTTAAATTTCTTTTAGCAATATTTTGTGGTTTTCCAACATAAGTCCTTTACACCTTTGATTAAAAAATTTATTACTAGATATTTTATTATTTTAGCTGCTACTGTAGACAGATTTTTTTGTCACTTTCTCTTCACATTCTTCATTACTAGTGTAATGAGCTAGTATCAGTATTCAGAAACACTACTGATTTTTTGCATGTTGAACTTGTACCCCATCACTTTGCTGAATTTATTTATTAGATCTCATAGCTCTGTTGTAGATTTTCAGGATTTTCCAAAAACAGGATCATGTCATCTGCAAATAGGGAAAGTTTTACTTTTTCCTTACAAACTTTGATACCTCTAATTTCTAATTGCTGTGGTTAAATTAGCCATTCATAACAGGGGTAACAGTGTGCATCCTTGTCTTGTTCTTGATCTTAGGGGGAAAGTTTTCAGTCTTTCAATATTGAGTATGATGTTATATGTGGTTTTTTCATATATGCCCTTTATTGTGTTGAGGAAATTTCCTCCTATTTCTGTTTTTCTGAATGTCTTCATCAAAGAGTGGTGCTGGATTTTGTCAAATGCCTTTTCTGCATCAGTTGAGATTATTATGTGTTTTTTTCTCTTCATTCTGTTAGTATGGCATATTACATTATTTGATTCTTTTATGTTGAACCACCCTTGCCTACTGGGGATAAACCCACTGGATTGTGGTGTATAATTCTTTTAATGTGCTGTTGAATTCCTAGTATTTTTGTTGAGGAATTTTGTATCCATATCAATAAGGGATAATTGTCTATAATTTTCTTTCTTTATTATATTTTTATCTGACTTTGGTATGGTCTTACAGAATGAGTTAGGGAGTACCCCTGCCTCATCAATGTTTTGGAAGAGTTTAAGAAGGATTGGTATCAATTCTTCTTGGAATACCTGGTAAAATTCCCCTGTGAAGCCATCTAGTCCTGGGATTTTCATTGTTTATAGGTTTTTTAAATTACTGACTCATCATCTTTTTATTTGTAATTAGTCTGTTGAGATCTTATTTTCTCTTGAGTCAATGGAGGTAGTTTGTGTGTTTCTAGGCATATATCCATTTCATCTAGGTTATTTAATTGGTTGGTGTACAGTTATTCATAGTATAATCTTATAATCCATTTTATTTCTGTAAAGCCAATAATAATGTTCTCACTTTCATTTCTGATTTTATTTGCTTGTATCCTCTTTCTTTTTTTTCCTTTTTCAGTTTGGTTAAGTCTAGACTAAAATTTTATTGATCTTTACAAAGAACCTACTTTTGGTTTTGTTAATTCTATTGGTCTTTTGTTTGTTTGTTTTTTGCATGGCCAGGCACCGGGAATTGAACCCAGATCTCTGGCATGGCAGGCAAGAACTCTGCCTGCTGAGCCACCATGGCCCACCCAATTCTATTGTTTTTAAAATTCTCAATTCCACTTACCTCTGCTCAAATTTTGTTTTCCTTTTGCTCATATTGGATTTAATTTATCCTTCTTTCTCTAGATCCTCCAGTTTTGAAGTTAGGTCTCTGATTTAAGTTTTTTTCTTCTGTTTTCAATGTAAGCATTTAGAGTATGATTTTCCCTACGTTATTGTCCTTGCTGCAGCCCATAAATTTTGGTATATTGTGTTTCAGTTCTAATTTTCTTCAGGATATTTCATAATTTCCCCTGTGATTTCTTCTTTGACTTTTTGGTTGTTTAAGTGAGTGTTGTTAATTTTCACATAGTGGTGAATTCTCCTGTTCCCTCTCTGATATTGATTTCTTCCCTCATTTCATTTTGTTTGGAAAAGACACATTTTATGATTTGAAGATTTTTTTAATTTTTTTGAGACTTTTTTTTTTTTAACCTAATAGATAGTCTATCCTGAAAACTGATCCTTGTGCCCTGGAGTGAAAGTGTATTTTACTGCCTTTGTGTCAAGTATTCTATATATATCTGTTATGTCTAGTTATTTAACAATATTTTTTAAGTGTTCTTTTTCCTTACTGATTTTTGGTCTAAATGTTTTATCCACTTTTTTTTTTTTTCTTCATGAGAGGAACCGGGGATTGAACCCAGGTCTCTGGCATGGCAGGTAAGAACTCTGCCACTGAGCCACCATGGCCCACCTTCTATCCATTTTTTGAAAGAGGTACATTGAGGTCTCCTACTATTAATATAGAACTGTCTGTCTCTCCCTTCAATCTATCAATATTTGCTTCATATATTTTGGGTTCTGCCATTATGTGCATATATATTTGTAACTGTAATAACTTCTTGTTGAATTATCCCCTTTAACAGCACATAGTGACCTTTTTTGTCCCTTTTAACATTTTTTTTACCTGAAGTCTATTTTATCTGATATCTGTGTAACTACCCCAGCTCTCTTTTGTTCACTATTTTCACGGCACATATTTTCCCCAACCTTTGAATTTAAGGTGAGTCTCTTATAAATTGGATATAGTTGGGTTTGGATTTTAATCCATTTTGCCAGTCTTTGCCTTTTAACTGGAGTGTTAAGTCCATTTATATTTAAAATAACTACTGATAATGTAAGACTTTCTTCTGTTATTTTATTACTTGATCTTTTAAAATCTTATGTTTCTTATCTATTAATTCTTCCACTAATGTTTAGTTTCATATTTATTTGTATTGTACCATTTTGAAGTCCTTCTCATTTCTTTCTGTATGTATTTCTTGAATATTCATGTTTTTGTTAAGTTAGATCGTTTTCCCAATAATTCTTTAAACATTCCTTCTGTCCCTTTTCTCTTTCTTATCTTTCTGGGACTCCCATAATCCATATTTTGGTGGGCTTGATGGTGTTCTACTGGTCTTTTAGGCCGTGATCAATTAAACATTTTTCTTTCTTCTCCTCAGCATGAATTGCTTCAATTACCTTGTGTTCTAGTTTGCTGGCTCCTGGAACGCAATATAATAGAAACAGAATGGCTTTTAAAAGGGGTAAATTATTAAGTTGCAAGTTTATAGTTCTAAGGCCATGAAAATGTTTCAATTAAAACAATTCTCTAAAAATGTCCAAATTAAGGCACCAACAAGAGGATACCTTCACTCAAGAAAGGCCAATGAAGTTCAGGGTGACTGTCTCAACTGGAAAGAAACATGGCAAACATGGCAATGTCTGCTAGCTTCCTCACCAGGTTTCTGTTTCATGAAGCTCCCCCAGGAGTATTTTCCTTCCTCATCTCCAAAGGTCTCTGGCAGTGTGGGCTCCCATGGGTCTCATGGTTCTCTCATGGTTCTTCCATGGTTCTCAAGCTTTTCTCCAAAAATGTTTCCTGTTTTAAAGGATTCCAGTAAACTAATCAAGACCTACCTGAAATGGGTGGAGTCACATCTCCCTCTAATCCAAGGTTAATAACCACAAATGGGTGAGTCACATATCCATGGAAATGATCTAATCAAGTTTCCAGTAGACAGTACTGAATAGGGTTTAAAAGAAGCAGCTGCCTCCACAAGGTTGGATTGGGATTAAGACATGGCTTTTCTAGGGTACATAAATCTTTTCAAACCCACACATCTTGTCATTGAATTCACTAATTCTTTCTTCTGGCAACTTCAATCTGCTGTTGATACACTCCAGGTGATTTTTCACTTCAGTTATTGTGGTCTTTAATTTCAGTATTTTTGTTTGGTTCCTTTTCAAAATTTCTCTCTTTATTGACATTCTCATATTGTTCATTCATTGATTCCCTCATATCCTTTAGTTTTTTCTCTTTATTTTCCTTTATCTTCTTGAGCACACCAAGGAACTTTTTTTTTTTTTTTAAGTGCTTCTCCAGTATGGCCAAAGTCTGGTCTTCTTTGATGGCTTCTGGATTTTTATGTGATTTCCTTGGATGGAACACCATTTTCTAGTTCTCCTGCACATTGTAGATTTTATTTTAAAATGTTAAAATATGAAATTTAAATCTGGGATTTACTTTCTGAACTGTTTCTTATGTTTATATACAGCTAGCAATATGACAGAAATTTCCTTGATTTCCATGAGCTAATAAAAACACATCAAACACATCAAATATAAAAAGTGCCCTTCACTGTATTTTCATATTGACTCTGTGTTGGCTGGTGCACTCCTTCAGAATTTAGCCTTCTGAGTAAGCAGATCTTACTAAGTTGAATGTGTTTTGCAGGGTCCTCTCTGTTTTTTCTAAGTATGCATGCTGTCCTCAGTTTGTGCTTGCTCCTGGCCTTTGGGATTCCCTTACTTACAGGAATTCACATGCCTCCCCTATTCATATAGAGTAGATTTACCCCCTGTCCTGGGTACTCTATTGTATGAGTTAAAGCAAGTGTCCTTTGCCTCAGGGTGAGTTGAGTTTATGCTGTCTGCAAGATGCTTCAGCCTGCAGAGCAAATTCAGGGTAACTGAGCCAGAGATGAATGCCCTGGTCCAGTCATTCAGGCTGCCGTGCTTGGCATGACATACAGATTCTGCGGTATGTGCATAAGGGATAAGCTGCTCCCTCCAAAACAGGGCCAGAGACCCACAGTGGGAGGGCAAGTTGGCTGCACACCATGTTGAAGAGAGTATAGGAGTGGCAACGTTGAAACTGTGAGTTTTTTCTATAATTTTTAAAGTTACATTTTCTTGATTTGACAGTCACCTGTTTTTTGCAATCCCTTAATTATTTTCTGGAGTTCTGAGGAAGATGGCTCTTTCAGTTTTTGCTAGTTATTGAAAAATTCTTTGGGGGAATGGCACTCTGTAGTGTCCTCTAAACCCTTTGTTTAATTTTTTATTTCAATTTATGAATTCTATCTCTCTGCACTTTCTTCAGAGTCTACTTTTTGTGCATTTTACATTTGGCTTTTTCTGAGGTTGATTTCACTTGTATCACCTTTCTCTCTACTGAGTTCTAACAGCTCACATTTCATTTGCATTTACTGATTCATCTTCTCTTCTCTGAGCTCTTTATCTCTTCTGTTCTTTTTTGTAATAGCTTTTTCTAGCTCATGGAGAAATATTTGGTAAAAATTTTCATATGCTTCATGGCAATGTAAAGAAAGTATAGTACCTTCATCATTTCTTTTTCTCCTTTCTTTTTTTTTCTTGTATTATCTTTGCATAGAGCCAATGCTATTTCTTTTGTGACAACTTAGTTTTGAAGAGATAAGTTTTTCCTGAATTAGTTATTTGCATGAGTTTGTGTGTCAGAAGGCCATGTCATAAAGTAGGCAAAAATTTCCTTGTATCCAGAGCTATCAGTGTGAGTTTTATATCCTTTAATTTTTCCAAATCATTAGAGGAAATTTATTTTCAATATAAAGTCCCCACTGCCCTATGGGCAGACTAGTATTATAAATATAGCCTGTCTGTAGGATTCTTTATATAGCCCTGTCTCTTCTAATCAGCTGGACGAAACAAGACCCAGAAAATATTCTGAATCTGCATCTAGCACATTCATTCCAGCCCTGCTGTTATAAACAAAAGTTTAGATTTCAAACATCTGATTATGTGCCTCACATTCTAGGGATATTTCTTGTTGAATTTTTTTCTGTTTCAGTCACAGGCCTTGCCCTGAATCCCACTTAAATTCTCCCCCTAATAAATCTTCATTGTTTTAGGAACAACTTCTACCAATTTTGTGGTTTGTGGTTTGTGGTTTCAGCCATCTTCTAGGTTTTCTGAGATGGAGGTTGTATTTCTATTTCTTGTCTTTCTTGTTGCTTTAGTATAGTTTTGAAATAAGAGAAAAGTGCCAACTCTGCAGCACCACTCTTTTTTTTTTTTTTTTTTTAACATGGGCAGGCACTGGGAACCAATCTCGGGTCTCCAGCATGGCATGTGAGAACTGTGCCACTAAGCCACCATTGCCCACACTCCAGAACCACTTTCAGTGCATGAATCAGACAGATTTTTTTGGTGTTTTTTTTTTTAACCACTTGATGAGTACTCAGATGATATAACTACACCCAAACATCAAAATACATGATTCATATTAAATTTGAAAGTAAATGTAGTCAATTGAATACACAGAGTAGTTTTTATGCATGTTTTTGAGAAATTAAGCCTAGATTGTCTGTACATTGTGGGGTTTTTTTTCAGCCACATCATGAAATTCCTTAAAATGTTTGAGTGCATACTATTGTGTGGAAATAAAACTTTTATGCCATAATTTCTGACATCAAGTTTGTAATTTTAGAGAATAGATGAGACAAGCATGAACATCCAAAATTCAATGTAATACCTGAAAAAGATTATGAGTAGCACAAAATACATGCTATAGGAATACAGAGAAAGGGGCAGATTACACATTTTGTTGAGATAAAACAATGGTTTTTTTTATTCTGATAAAATAAATGCAAGAATACTGATGAAGACTGTGAAGGTGATGTCCATTTTGTTCTCTACATTTACAAGTTACAAGAAATTAAGAAACCAAGTGCATGGTCTTCAGTTGCTTCAATGAACTTGGACATTCACATAATATATACCAAGTTCAAAAACAAGTCTGGAGATTTAAAGACAAATAAGATTTCCTATCACCCAGAGTTCATAATTTAAGATAGAGAATAATTACCCTCAAATTTTCATAAGAGGTAAATGTTTGTGGCTTTTTATGTTTTAAGATTAGGATATATGTAAAATATTTTATTAAGAATTCAGAAAAAATTATTATCACCTAAAATGATAGCAATTTGGAAAGTTGTACTCAGTAAATGACTTCAATTTCTATTGAAGCTAGGTAACTGCGATGTTATTTCAATTTTTTTCCCAAGTAAAAATTTTCCTATCTTTCATTCTTAAAGCAAATAAATACGTGCTTTCTGCATACCTTCTAAAATATTTTATGATTTGCTAAAAGTTGATTTATAGAACATTAACTTTCATGCCTTTAGAAGTCAGAGAACTTGCCTTATATTGGGCTGAATCAAATGTAATTGCCACTATGCACATAAAATATGATCAAATATTGGCTATTGCACATGAATCAATTTAATAATTTTAAATACCCCTGTATTTTCTAACTTCAAGTACATAATTCTGTGGAAAATACTTGCTGGTTTATTTTGCAAGCATTAAAAATTTTAGTTGTTGAGTTGGACTGCATAAATTAAGCTTTTAATTTTAAACTACTCCAAAAAATTTGAAAATAATATTGTGCATTATATAGAAGATGATTTTATGGTAATATAGTTAAAATGGCCTTCAGAAAATTCTTTTTTCAAAATATGTTTGTTAAAATATGAATGGAACAGCATAAAGGCATATCATATTCAATAAAATATGTATCTGAAAATGAAAATGAACAGAAAACCATGCTGTGTATCAGTGTAGTTTCTGACGGAAAGTGTGTTTATTAATGATCTCAAACATATTAGGACAATGGTAAATATTGCATTTAAGTAAATCATAGTTATTCCTTCTTTCATTGACTCTTCACAGTATACTTCTGATTAGCTTCTTTGAAAACATTTTATTAGTTATTTCTTGAATCAGTTTTTTGACTAATTAATTTCTTGGATATAACTTAGGTGGGTATTTGGGGATAGGTCACCATCCCCCAAAAGACATAATTCACAATCCACATATTTTATGAATTAAATCAAAAAGGGGAAATTACCTGCAAACATGAAATTATGTGTAACAACTTCAAAGGCAAGTAAATGCAGCTGACATGGAAAGCAGACCTACAAGGGAGGTTGTAGAAGTGCTAGGGGAAAGAAGGCAAGGGCAGAGGGTGGCCAGTGGTGGGCAGATGTCATAAATTTGTGGTATGTGCTGGCTTAAAAGGATTTATGTATCCTAGAAAAGCCATGTTTTAATCTTGATCCAATCTTGTGGGAGCAACTGTTTCTTTCAACCCATATTCAATAACGTAGGTTGGAATCTTTTGATTAGATTATCTCCATGGAGATGTAACTCACCCAATTGTGAATATTAACTTTAGATTAAAGAGAGATATGACTCCACCCATTCCAGGTAGGTCTTGATTACTTTACTGGAATCCTGTCAAACAGGAAGAATTTTGGAAAGAGAGAGATGAGAATGATGAGAAAGCCATAAGAGTGACAAGAACCATGAGAGACCACACAGCCAGAGAACTTTGGAGATGTAGAAGGAGCACTCCAGAGGGAGCTTCATGAAATAAGAAGCCTGGAGAGAAAGGTTGCAGATGTTGCTATGTCCGCCATGTGCCTTTCCATTTGAAAGAGAAACCTTGAACTTCATCAGCCTTCTTCAACCAAGGTATATTTCCCTGGATGACTTAGATTGGAAATTTTTGTAGACTTGCTTTAATTGGGACATTTTCATGGTCATAGAACTGTAAACTAGGAACTTATTAAATTCCCCTTTTTAAAAGCCATTCTGTCTCTGGTATATTGCATTCTAGCAAACTAGAATACAGCAAATATTCACCACAGAAAGACAAGCCCCTAACCTAGGAGGGATCTCATGTCTAAGATAAAATAAGGTAAGACTACTTGAGTTGGTAGAAAGAGAGAGTGTAGAAAATTTAAGCAAGCAAGCGAACAAACAAACCTGTGGGAAGCCCTTTATCATCTTGAAAGACAAGGGCTATTCACTTGTGACTACCCTGGGAAGAAAACAGGGAAACCATGGACTGACAGTAATTTTCCTGAATAATATTAAATTATAAAAGGCAGAGAAAGCATGGTTTTAGAGAAACAATATATAATGAGGAAATGGCCATTGGCTTAAACAACCAAGGAAGGATCCTTGACTGGTGATGCCTGGAAAGTTACCCTAGACTGTGGGAATTCAGGGCCCAGGATTATCCTTCATATTGAGAGCATTTCCCTCTGCATTGAGAACGGGTCATTGCACATAGCTACCTACATGACCATAGCAGACATCAAAGCTCATCAAACCTCACAGTGGGAAAGAATGTACAAATGATATCATAAACAAAGCATTGAAATGCCTATCCCTTGATCACTTTTCATAACAAAACTCCAACCCCTTGTGTCACAAGACCTTGCTGAAACTCTGTTCTCACATCCTTGTCCCAAACTCTTATCAAAACTTATAAGTTTAGCTTGTAAGGGGCTAAAACCTTATAAGTACTTGCACTTCCCCTGTCCCATTGTGGAGCATTAATTTCCATTTCTTAACTAGCAGCCATTGGGAAGAATCCTCTTCTGTTCATAAGCCCCAATAGTACTCATGTTTAACTCCATGCCTGCTGTGTCCTTTGGTCTTTGGGCTGCCCTGACCCAAGCCCCCTAAGATCTGGGTTGGAACATTGCCTGTCCCAATCTTTCCATAACACCTGTAAATTTTAACTTATTCAAATAACAAAAAGGAATAAAGTGTTCTTATAAAAGTGTAAAAAAGAAGCAGTAGAAGTTTCCTAGCTGATGATAAAAACAAAACAGAAAAAGTGTTGAAATAAAGCAGATATTTAGAGTCCCTAGAAAAGTAATCCAAAATAGTGGGGCAAAGAACTATCATAAATTATGATTAAATACTTTAACAACAAAATATTTGAATTTTCTAAGTGAAAGGGACATATTTTAGCAGGCAAAAACTAACCCAGTATGATCCACACAGAGACAGGTTAGTAGAATTTGTTCAAGAAAGAATAAATAAGCTCCATGATTTAAATTGTTAAGTAAAATAAATTAGCTGCCTACGCTTACAGGGAATGACCACTTTCGAGAAGTGACAGGGCTACCTAAATAGTTAAAAAGAGAAGTGGGGGTTCCAAACAAAACAAAATAACATAACCTGCAAAAGCTGCAATTTAAACAATTGGAAATAAGCTGGTGTTTCGGTTTGCTAAAGCTACCAGAATGCAATAAACCAGAAATGGGTTGGTTTTCACAGTCTGGATTTATTAGTTTACAAATTTACAGTCCTAAGTCCATGAAAATATCTGAATGAAGGCATCAAGAGGAAGATACTTTCCTTGAAGAAAACTTCTTGGCATCCGGTTTTCCTCTGTCACATGGCAACACATATATGGCCAGCATCTGCTCTGAGCTCTCTCCATTGGTGTTTCTCTCTCTGAGCTCTCTCAGCTATTTTCTGTCCTTTATCCTCTTATAAACGACTCCAGTAAAATGGGTTAAGGACCCACCTTGAATTGGGTGGGTTGCATCTCAATGGAAACAACCTAGTCAAAAAGTTCTACCTATAACAGCTCTACATCCACAGGAATGGAGTAAAAGAACATTGCCTTTTCTGGGATACATACCAGCTTCAAACTAGCACAGCTGATTTCAGTCTAACAGAATAGCCTATCAGAAATAGACAAATATACTGTAATAACCAATCTATGATCATTCCTTGCTTTGTAAGACCCCTCCTTTATGATAAGGAACATAAATGTCCACCATTATTGCAATTTTACTTTCAGAATCCCATAATTGTCCTTATAAGCTAAGGTAACATTCTAATGATCTTGAGACTCTTACTTCCGTTTGTGCTCTCCCTGCTTGAGCAGTTACTCTTTCAATAAGCCCATTACACTGATTATTACTGGTGACTCTGTTTTTACAGTGGTCAGAAGTGGGATCTGGAGAAGAGATCTGGCCATCTCTGAAGCTGTGAGCAATCAGGTGTCTGTATCCAAAGGTCTCTTTATGTCTGCTGCTCTCTCATGAATGCAGAGAATGAGGGGTAAGTTGCTCGAGGATACGAGCTCTACTTTCTTTGTATTGAGGTCTTCAGATTTATTGTTAGATTTGGTTTTCATCTTGTTTGGACATCACCTTGGTGAGTTCCTTACTCTGTCTGTGTGGAGAGGGTAAGAAAGTTGTAGCACATCTTAAGACTGCCTCTTTTCAATTTGTGGGGTTCCTATATGATTTTTGTTTTCAGAACCTTTGATTGAACAGGAATTCCTCTTCATTTAAACTTGAATTTCTCTTCTTCTTCAGCAAAGACATGTAACTTTCCTGTTTTATCACTATGGCTCTAGTTCATGTTTGTTTTTAAATAAATAGGTAAATCTCACCAGAGATGACTTGAGTTTGCAATTATCACCTTGGGAAACATTTGAGTTAGCTGAAATAGTTTGCCTGAGAGGTACACTTGAGAAGAAAGCTTCCTGGATTCCACAAAATAAGCAAGGAGCATTTTTCAGTTGGTATTCAAAAGCATATAGATGATAAAATGATTCTAAAAGAGCCTCTTTAAAAGATTCTTTAAAACACACAGAATAAAAACTAAAACTCCTTGGTATTATCCCTATTTCTCCTCCTTGTGGTCTCACAAACCCTTCTCATACAATCTCTTTTCCACCTGATCTCCCAGACCCTATAAATCACTTGCCGTTTAAAATTAGATCACATGCTAAGCTGAATGTGCTGGATAAGTTTGAACATTGTCCCATTATAAAGGAATTCCTGGGCCCCACAGAAATCAGACTAATTTTAAAAGAAATGATATCAACTAATTCAACTGTCCTTTTGTCCACTACCCAGACCTTTTATCACAATAGGTCCACTAAATGATGAACATCTCTTTATACTGTGAGATATTTTTCACAAAATGAACATATTACAGTGAGGTGGGATAAGATGGAAGTGTAGGGAGTTGTGGAACTTAGGCTTCAAGAGAACCTAGTAAATAGCCAGAAACTCTCTGAAACAACTATTTGGGGGACATCCATAACCATATGCACATCCTACACCAGTCTGGAGGGGGAGGAAGGACCAAAATCACAGCAAAGACCTGTAAGTAAAGTCTCCAAACTGTGGAGGCTGGTGTCTTTCCCCCACTGGCATGGTAGGCTGTCTTGGAGACACTTCTCTGTGGGAAAAAGAAGCAGAAGAAGGAGTCTCCACTAGGATCAGGGGACGGTAGCTCAACCAGGATCCAACTGTGGTTTTAATTAACAAATTTGCATTGCTGAATACAAGCTCTGAGCACAGACAAATTCAGAGCAAGGAGGAAAGGAATCCTGATGTCTCTACTGGCAGCGAGGAGGTGAAACAGATGGAAAAAAGGGGGTTTTGGAATCAGCCAAGCTCAGAATACCGAAAAGGGCTGTACCCTGAGAAAAGGGACATATAACACCAACTGTGGCTCTTGGCTGGTAAATTTTGGGGGCTGTCAACTGGCACTGAAAAGGTATTTGTTAATGTTTTAAAATTATTTTAAGTAGCTCATTAGAGAGACCCTCAGGCATTTTCAATTATCAGCATTGATCCAGGCAAGGGTGGAGTTAAGATAAGTCTGAGAGACACAGTAAGTCAAGTGAAAGAGATGATCCCTTAATGGTGAAAAGGGGTAGGGGACAGGCCTAACTAATATTTCAGCCCTCAATCAGAGAATTCAGACCACAAGGGCTGGAAAACAGAAACAGCTTAAGCGTGCCTTCTCCCTAAGTCTCTTGCCCCAGGCAGAGGCAGGGTCTGTTGGGAAGTAAGGGCACTGCACCACTTGATGCCAGTGGGGAGCTGCTGGCTGACAAGAACACCTGATGGGCAGGATAGGAAAAGCACATCGTGCAGACATTGCACAGGAAAGTATGACATCCTGTTGGGGCTCATCCTCAGGGAAACTTGATACGGATTATACCCTCCTCCTGAGATCTGGACCTGCCTTGTCTTGGAAAATATGATTGGGGTTGATCATATCTGAGGAGATCTTCATCAAAAAAGCCTTCTCTATAGGTAGGGCAAGAACCAGAAAAACAAGAAATGAATAATTCTTCTCAGTTAAAAAGCTATGTTAGAGGTCTAGAATAAGTTGAACAGTATGTCAAAGAACAAAGCCAACCAACAAGAAAACCCTGGTGAAAGAGTGAAAATGACCTCCAGAATAAACTAATCAAGGAAATCAAATGCTGAGATGCCAACAAAAAAATTATAAGTCACATTGGGAAAAATGAAGATGTGGCCTAGTGAAAGGAAGAAACAAACACTGAAGATGAGATAGAGGAGTTGAAACAGCTAATTAATGACTAATTAATGTTCAAATAAGTATGCTAAATCAATTAAAAAACCAAGTCAATGAGGTGAGAAAAGACGGCAAATGATAAGGATATAAAGAGGATATTAGGTGACCATAAAGAAGAACTTGAATGGTTGAAGAAACAAATAGTGGAACTTATAGGAAAAAAAAGCACTATAAAAAAGATGAAAAACACAGTGGAATTTACAACAACAAATTTAAAGAGGCAAAATAAAGCAATAGTGAACTACAGGACAGTACATCTGAAATCTTACACACAAAAGAATGCTAAAATATGAGCAGGGTCTCAGGGAATTAAATGACAACAGTAAGTACACAAATATACATGCTATGGTTGTCCCAGAAGGAGAAGAGAAGGAAAAGGGGCCAAAATATTAACGGAAGAAATAATCATTGAAAATTTACCATCTCTTATGAAAGACATAAAATTATATGTTCAAGAAGTGCAGTATACCCCAAACAGAACTGATATGTGTAGACCTACTCCAAAACACTAATCAGATTGCCAAATGTAAAAGACAACAAATGAATTCTGAAAGCACCAAGAGAAAAGCAATCCATCATATACAAGGTAAGCTTGATAAAACTCTGTGCAGATTTCTCAGAAGAAGCCATGGAGGTGAGAAGTCAGTGGCATAGTATCTAAGATATGGAAAGATAAAAACTGCCAACCAAGAATTCTATATCTAAAAACAGACTTTCAAAAATGAGGGAGAGAGTAAAGTATTTTCAGACAAGCAGACACTGAGACAGTTTGTGAACTAGAGAACTGCTCTACAAGAAATACTAAAGGGAACACTACAGGCAGATTAAAAAAGACAAAAGAAAGAGGTTTGAAGAAGAGTGTAGAAATGAAGATTATCAGTAAGGGTAAATAATAAAGTCATGACGCATGCAACAACATGGATGAACCTTGAGGACGTGTTGAATGAAATTAGCCAGAAACAAGGACAAATGGTGTATGGTCTTGCTAATATGAATTAATATTAATGAGTGATGTTTGTGAGTTAAAATTGAGAACACAGGTTACCAGGAGATAGAGGGTAAGATTGGGCATTTGATGCTGAAGTAGTACAGAATGTTCAACAAGATTGTATCAATACAAAAATAAATACAGTACTATCTGATATTAGTACAATATCATAAGTACAACAAAAATGAGCAGAGTGTGGTTGAAAGAGGAAGGCTAGGAGCATGTATGACACCAGAAGGAAAGGCAGAAGATAAAGGCTGGGACTTATAACTTAGCAAAACCTATGATGGGTGATTAAATGTGAAAATATAAGAATGTTTTTACATGAGGGAGAACAAATGAATATCAACATTGCAAAGTGTTGAAAATAGGATAGTATAGGGGGAAATACAACCATTGCAAACTGGGGTGTATAGTTAACAGTGCATTGTAACATGCTACATTAAATGTAACAAAGGCAATATAGCAAAGTTAATGTCAATAAGAGGGGCATATAAGGTAGGGGTATGGGCTTCTTGGTGTTGTTCTTGTTTCTGTTTTTATTTTATTTTCACTTATTTTTTCCTTCATTTTTTTATTTTCACTTATTTTTTAATTTTATTTTCACTTATTTTTTATTCTTCACTCTTTTTCCTCTTTTTTTTTTCCTTTGAGGAAGAAATGTAAATGTCCTCATATAAATTGTTGTGGTGAATGCATAACTATCTGATTATACCAGGAACCATTGATTTTTTTACTAAGGATGGATTGTATGGTGTATGAATAAAACTGTTTAAAAAATAAACAGAAAGATACAAGTACAGGAGAAAATGTGGAGAGCTGTACCTATTCACTGTTGGTAGTGAAGTAGAATAGTACATTTCCTCTGGAGAGGAGTGTATTGGTTCCACAAGAGGCTAAGTGTAGGGTTGACATGTGATCCTACAATTCTATTATTAGGTATAAACTGGGAAGAACGGAAAGCAGGGACATTAATGGACATATGCACACTGGTATTTATGGTAACAGTCATTGACTTCAGGGCACTCATTTGCAGTTTCATCTGGTGCAACAGGATTAATCACTCTAGGGCTAATCCCTTCAGGTCGCTGGGTGGCCAATTCCTTAGGGCAGGCTGGAGGTGGGGCAGCTATGTACTCAGGGCAAACTATTACAGGCTTATCTAGAGAAGACTCAGCATGACCTAGGGTTTCAACCTCTCCACTGACATCATTATCAATCCATATGTCACCATCCCATTTGTTAAGGCCCCACTCCTTTCCAATCAATGCTCTCACTTTAATGGCAGACACCATGCAAGATTGAGATTTCAGTTTATGTTGTAAAGTTGCTACTCTAACAGTAAGATTCTGAGTCTGATTTTTGAAGATCTCAAATCTACAGCTATAGGAAATAAGATTTTCCTTCTGGACACTCATAGAAATGTTTAAATCTGTCAGACAGTGCATAAGTTTCTCATTTGAAACCTTAAGCCCATCCCTTTCATTCATTAATGTATACAGTGTATCTAACAACAACCAGCCAACATCTCTATACCTCATATTTCCACAAAACCCTGTAAAGGTGTCAACAACATTATCCCCCAGAGCCTGGCTTCGTGATATTTTGACTATTTCTTTTGCCAACTCACCCCATGGATTGGCAGTATCATTCTGATTATGAGAATCAGAGTCCTTAGTGCCTTTGAGTCCAGTCAGAGTAGAAAATCAATTGAAAAAAAAAACATTTTTTAAGATTCTGTTGTTTAAGAACCACTCCTGGTGCCAAGTCATATTAGTCAGGGTTCTCTAAAGAAACAGAATCAGCAGGAAATATCTATTCATATAAAATTTATAAAAGTGTCTCACGTGACCATGGGAACATAGAGTCCAAAATTCATAGGGCAGGCTGTGAATCTGACGACTCTGATGAAGGGTCTGGATGAACTCCACAGGAGAGGCTTGCTGGCCAAAGCAGGAAGAGAGCCTGTCTCTTCTGAATCCCCCTTAAAAGGCTGCCAGTAATTAGATTAAGCCTCACTCATTCCAGAAGACACTTCCCGTGGCTGATTACCAATGGAATCAACTGTGGATGTAGCCAACGTGATCATGATTTAATTCTATGAAATGTCCTCATAGCAACAGACAGGCCAGCACATGCCCAACCAGACAAATAGGTATCACCACCTGGCCAAGTTGACACATAAACCTAACCATGACAAGTATTAACAATTTACAATGCATGCAGGTGGTCTAAGGGTACATCAACTGATGAAGGAAGGGTGAACTCTGTTGTATGCATGCAATGGAATATTGAGTGGCTGCAAGAAGGAATGAAGTTGTGAAGTATGCAACAGAGTGAATGAAACTTGAAGACATTATGTTGAGTAAAATAAACCAAAAATGAAAAGAAAATTATATTATAATATTTCATTAATATGGACTAACTATATTGTGCAAACACAGAATTAAACTTGAGAGCATAGATTATTAGAGGAAGGCTTATTGTAAAGGTTCCTAGATTGTAATCTTTCATGTGACATCTATCCCTGAGTTTATTTGTAAATTCTGAGATGCTGAGCCATTTGCGTAAAACTTGGTTATCTCCCAGAACTCTGGGTATCTGTGTGGCAACTGCTACTCAGAGTTAGAATTCTGAAGCTATGAAAGGCAGACTTCAATTAGAGATATGAATGAAGCTGATCTGGGTAGGACCAGGGTAAATCAGACTAAAGGGCAAAGGATGATATTGAAGTGTTAAAACTTTACCTTCTGTTTAAGACCAAAGGAAGAGACTTTCATTTGGTGCAAATTTGTATTTTCTGTAGCACACTATCTAGTTTAACATCTATGGTCAGTTTATTCAAACACCATAATTACATGGAACCTTGATCAGGTAGTGTGATCTTCTTAGTTTGTACAGACTAGTGTGATGTCTCAATACATTCCAGAGTGATCTGGGCAGCAAATAAAAAAGTATTTGCAAAGTTCCCTTAAAGGACTTGGGACAAATTTGGAAATATTACACTTCCCCACCTGGAGAAGTCCTAATATTCTTTCAAGCACTGGGGACTACCAATTTTACAGGCCAAGCCCTCAACTTTGGGACTTGACCTTATGAAAATTATTCCCGCAAAGGAGAAGCTAAGCCTACTTACAATTATCCCTGAGAGTCACTCCCACAGAAATTCTTTTGTTGCTCACATATGGCTTTTCTCTCTAAGTCAACTTTGTAGGTAAAAACACTGTCCCTCTTCCTAGATGGGACATGACTCCTAGGGGTATAAATTTCCATGGCAATGTAGGACATGGCTCCTGGGGATGCAGCTGTACTTGACATCATGGGATCAAGAAAGCCTTTTTGACCAAAATAGGGAAAAGTACTGAAACAAAATAAACTTTCAGTGGCTTAGAGATTTCAAAATAGAGTTGAGAGGTCATTCTGGAAGTTATTCGTATGCATTATGTAGATATTCCTTTTTAGTTCTTAGTTTATTAGAATAGCTAGAAGGAATATCTGAAACTGTTAAACTGTATTCCAGTATCCTTGATTCTCGAAGATGATTGTACAACTATATAATTTTTACAGTGTGACCATGTGATTGTGAAACACTCTCTTTATTTTTATCCAATATATGGACAGATGAGCAATAAAGTAAAGACTAAAAGTAAATAAGTAATAGAGAGCATAAGGGTCATGGGATGTTTTGAGTGTTCTTTTTTTATTTTTATATTTATTCTTTTTTTTGAGTAATGAAAGTGTTCAAAAATTGGTTGTGGTGATGAGTGCAAAACTACATGATGATACTGTGAACCACTGATTGCACACTTTGGATGATTTTATGGTTTGTGAATATGTCTCAATAAACTTGCATAATGAAAAATACAAAAAAATTACATTACAGATCAACCAGTGCCTATATGAATAGGATAAGCTCTATAAAAATACAAATTGACCATTCCAGGACATTACCTAATTTTTCCCAAAGTATTCTTAAGAAATTGTTGGTGCCTTAATTTGGACACTCTCACTTCCTTAGAACTGTGTTCTAGTTTGCTAGCTGCTGGAATGCAACACACCAGAGATGGATTGGCTTTTAATAAAAGGGGATTTATTTTGTTAGTTCTTCAGAGGAAAGGCAGCTAACTTTCCACTGAGGCTCTTTCTTACGTGGGAAGGAACAGGATGGTCTTTGCTGGCCTTCTCTCCAGGCCTCTGGGTTCCACCATCTTTCCCCGGGGTGATTCCTTTCTGTATCTCCAAAGGCCTGGGCTAAGCTGCGAGTGCTGAGATGAGGTATGCCTAGTTGCTTGGGTTGTGCTACTTTGAGCTCTCTCATTTAAGCACCAGCCAATTAAGTCAAATGTCATTCATTGCAGCAGGCACGCCTCCTAGCCGACTGCAGAAGTAATTAGCAACAGATGAGGTTCACGTACCATTGGCTCATGTTGCAGCAACAAAACTAGGTGCCTTCACATGGCCAAGTTGACAACTGAATCTAACTACCACAAACCGTAAACTTGTAACTTATTAAGTTCCCCTTTTTAAAAGCCACTCTCAATCTGGTATGCCACATTCCAGCAGCTTCAAAATGAGAACAGATTTTGGTACCAGAGAAATGGGGTGCTGCTGTAGTTTGCAAATACAAAACATGTTGGAACAGCTTTTTAAATGGATAAGGGGAAGATTCTGGAAGAGTTGTGAGGAGTTTGATAGAGAAGGCCTCTATCAAACTCCTCACAGAATGCTTTGAAGAGACTTTAGCAGAAATGTGGATTCTAAAGATACCTCTGATGAGGCTTTAGATAGAAATGATGAACATGATGTTCCAAACTGGAAGGGAGGCATTCTTTGTGGATGGAATGCAGAATTTGATAGTAATTAACTTGGATATTTAGTAGAACAAATTTTCAAACTAAATGTGGAAAATGCATTCTGGCTATTCCTTAAAGCTTATAGTAAAATGCAAGAGGAAAGAAATAAGTTGAAAACTGAACTCTTGCATACAAAAGAAAAACCAGAAGTTGTTGTTCTGGAAAATTCTGGGCTCCCAGAAAATGAGACCCCAGTGAATAGGGCCCCATGTAAGGAGTATCCAAACAGGGAAGCAGTCAGCCATTACAGGACAAATGAGGATTTGAGTTGGTGTTATCCAGAAAAGATCTGTGGAAAGTCCTATAGTCTATAGGGTATTGTCCCAGTATACTGCATAGAAAACCAACAAGAGTGTTGTGGGATCTATATAAATGGAACCACTGGCAGTCTGGACTAACAGGGACAGGAAAGGGACAAATTGAAGGAAAAATGATTTCAGAGGCAGAACCCTAGAAGCTAAGGTCTGGAACTAGGAAATCTCAGGCTAGGGGAGCAGACCCGTGCATGTATGTGGAGAGGGTGAGTTTGACCAGAAGCAGAGTGTGGGCCTTATGCTTTGTTGATCAAGAAGAGTTATGCCACCCCAGGTCTTGGAGAGGGTGGAGTGAATAAAGTTAGGATTGGAGTAGCCTGGTTGCAACCCCATTGTCCTGGAGGGATTGAAAATCTTCTCTAGAGATGGCAGAGATACAGGGTACTGCCCCTAAGCTTGGAGAGGGTGGAGTCAAGAAAAAGGTGGTCTTCCCAATGTCCCCCAAGATTGCAATCACCCTAGTGTTTGGAGAGAGCAAAGCCATTGCATTGGCCCTTGGAGAGAATGGGACTGCCACTTTCTAAAACCCCAAGGATAAATGACTCTCAGACTTTGAAATCTAAAAGAGTCTACCCTGCAGGTTTTTGGAACTCTATCGGTCTTATGACCCGTTTACCTTTTGATTTCTCCGTATGGCAAGGGGAGCATGGATCCTATGACTGTTCTTCCTTTGTATATTGGCAGCAGATAATCTGTTCTGAGTTTCGCAGGTCCAGACCTACAAGAGAATTTTTTGCCTTAGAATATGCATGGTTCTGACTTTGATGAGATTTTGAAATGGTTTTAACTTTTTATTGTGTTTATGTTGTTACCGAAATGTTTTAAGATTTTGTGATATTTGATGGAGTGAATCTATTTTGTATATGGAAAAAGTATGTCTTTTTTGGAGTCCAAAGGATGGAATGGCCCAGTTTAAAAGTATTATCTGCCCAAGAAAAGCCATGTTTTAATCTTGATTTAATCATGTGGGGGCAGCCATTTCTTTTAATCCTGATTCAAAACTGTAGGTTGCAAACCTTTGATTAGATTATCTCCACAAAGATGTGACATGCCCAATTGTTAGTGTGCCCTTTTGATTAGATGGAGCTGTGACTCCACCCATTCAAGGTGGGTCTTGATTAGTTTATTGGAATCCTTTGAAAGAGGAAACATTTTGGAGAGAGCCAGAAATGACAGAAGCCTCAAAGCTGACCAAGAGAGCAGATTAGATGCTTAGGGAACAGTTACTTCAAAGAACAGAAACACAGATATTTGTAGATGCTTGGAGCCTAGCAGATGCCACCAAGAGATGTTAACAAGCCAGAACCTGGAGAAAGCCAAAGGAAGCCAAGATATAAAAGCCAGCCCCAGAGGAGCAAAGTAAGGAATCCCTACAGGAACAGAGTCTGAAAGCAATGGAGCCCAGGAACAAGGGACCAGCAGATGCCAGCCACGTGTCTGCACAGCTGACATAGGTGTTCCATACCCATCAGCCTTTCTTGAGTGAAGATAACCTCTTGTTGGTGATTAATTTGGACACTTTCACTTTCTTAGACCTGTAAACTTGTAACTTATCAAATTCCCCTTTTTAAAAGCCGTTCCAGTTTGGGATATCGCATTCCAGCAGCTTCCAAACGAGAACAGACATGCTCCTACTGTTGCCATTGAATCTCAAGGTTTGCTCAGTTGGCTAGTTCTCTGTAGATATGAACCAAAATCTCAGCTCCTGAATCATTAAGATGCTTGCCCAACATAAAGCAAAAGAAATGTTAGTGCACGCACAGCCTACTCTGGGAGTTCTCACTCAGAAGCATAGATGTCACTATAGGCCCAGCTTCTGCCAAGGCAAACATGAAAGCCAACAATTTTATATAATTAGCGAGTTTTGTTTTTTTGTATTTTGTCTTTCCATGAATTTAAGTCAAAGTGTTCAATTCACGGTTGAAAGCATGAGTTGTAAGTTTTATTGTTTGCCTAAATCATTATATATATATTTATGACGTGTTATAAATACATGAACTTTTAAACTTCCAGATGGTATTGCTAAAGTAATTAGTAAAATTCCTAAAGAACTTTGTTCAAACTGGCTTTAGAATAAATAAGTGCTCATATAAGCTAAATACTCGTAAAACCTAGAAATTAAAAGAAACTGAATTTTTTTTTTTTTTTTTTGTTATGAGCAGGCACTGGGAATTGAACCCAGGTCCCCAGCATGGCAGCTGAGAATTCTGCCACTGAACCACCATCACACCACCCAAGAAACTGAATTTTCAATGCTTAAATGTGTTTAAAAGCTAACCCAAATGTTTAAAAAAAAAAATCCAAGTTCACAAAATCTAGGTAGATATTTAATAAATGAGACTTCATTATTGGTTAAACTTGAGTTATTAGTATTTAGATATAATGCAAGTATGTTTTTATTTTTACTTGGATGTGCTCTTCATAAATTTATACATGGTTATAGTTTATTAATCAAATAAGCCAACATTATATTTACTAAATTGTTAAGATAAGATTGTAAAGTTGCATTAATCCAAATTAAGCCGTTACTTTGACAAAGTTTATTTTGACAATAGTGGTGCTTTAAAGGAGGTCTGCTTAAAGTAAGTTTTAAAAATCTTTTCATAACTTAAGTATGTAAGATATACAGAATATGTTTTC
The DNA here is from genome assembly GCA_004026745.1 of Myrmecophaga tridactyla. NCBI lineage: Eukaryota > Metazoa > Chordata > Mammalia > Pilosa > Myrmecophagidae > Myrmecophaga > Myrmecophaga tridactyla. The sequence goes on from PVIY010001082.1 coordinate 37,284, forward strand.
CTTGGGGAAAAAGTGGAAGTAGTTTTGTCCTAAAGTAAAAAGAGTGGTTGCTGCAAAAGAAAATCTAAGACAAATTCTGAATGGATATGGATAGCTGTAGAAGGATTGAAAAAAGTTGTTCAATTTCATGTGGTGAAAGTTTCGTAGGGTTTGAAGAGCTGTCATATCAAAAAGTATACCGATTTGGATTTCCTTTTTTTTATAAGAAGTTATAGAAGTTTTCCTTCCTTTTGAGCAATGTAAAAATAATTTCTTAAACTGAATCATCATGCTACCTCCCATAATAATTCATCTAATTTTTATTAATACTTTGGTTAAATAGGGAACTAAGTATTATTTTGCAGTGACCCATGATCTTGCTTAACTAAGCGTTCAAGCCCTTGACAACTTTAACCATTTTGCTTTCCCAAAAAACAAATCTAGATAATGTTTTTAATGCAGTTTTTTTCTTTGGCATGTGGCGGCTCAAGTGCTATGTACCCGAGAAAAGTCATGCTCTTTTTTTTTTTATTGGCATGGGAAGGCTTCAGGAATCGAACCCAGGTCTCTGACATGGCAGGTGAGAATTATTCCACTGAGCCACCATTGCACCACCCTTTAATGCACTTTTATTGAGATATATTCACACACCATACAAACCCTCCAAAGTGTAAAATCATTGGCTCATAATACCATCATATAGTATGATTACAACCCCCATGATCAATTTTTGAACTTTTCCATGACTTCAGAAAAGAAATAAAAATAAAAAAGGAGACCCAAATCCTCCTATACCCCATATTCCCCCATTATTTACCCATAGTATTGGTGTAGCACATTTGTTACTACTGATAAAAGAGTGCTAAAATATTACTGTTAACTATAGTCTGTAGTTTGCAATAGGTACGTTTTCCCCCACATGCCCACTGGTTAGTAAATCCATGTAATATTTTTACACATTTGTTCTAGTTCATGAAGAAACTTTTAAAAATCTTTGTATATTGAATCATGAACATTGTCTTCCACAACATTCACTGTGTTATCCATTCCCAGGTTTTGACCTTCAAGTTTCCTTTTGGTGACATTCATAACTCTAAACTTCCCCTTTCCATCACATTGATGCACCATGCAGCACTGTTAATCATTCTCACAATAATATGTTACCATCACTTCAGCCCATTTCTAAAGTTTTAAATACACTCTAGTTAAAAATTCTTCACATATTAAGCAACCACTCCACATTCTTCTGCCTCATTCTATATCTTGGTAACTTATATTCTGTATTTTATGTCTATGAGTTTACATATTATCATTAGTTCATATCAATGAGATCATAGTATATTTGTCCTCTTCTGCCTGACTTATTTCACTTAACATGATGTCTTCAAGGTTCATTCATGTTATTGGGTGCTTCAGGACTTCATTCCTTCTTACTGATAAATAATATTCCATTGAATGTATGTATCACATTTTGTTTATCCATTCATCTGTTGATGGACACTTAGTTTGTTTCCATCTTTTGGCAATTGTGAATAATGCCACTATGAACATCAGTGTGCAGATGTCTATTCAGGTCCCAGCTTTCAAATATTCTGTGTGTTGGGAATGCCTGGTCATAAGGCAACTCCTTATTAGCTTCCTGAGGAATCATCAAACTCTCCCCCAGAATGGCTGTACCATTTTACATTCCCACCAGTAGTGAAAGAGTGTTCCTACTTCTCCACATCTTCTCCAACACTTGTAGCTTCCAGTTGTTTAATAGTGGCCATTCTAAGAGGGGTGAGATAATACCATATTGTGGTTTTAATTTGCATTTCCCTAATAGCTAGGGAAGTTGAGCATCTCTTCATGCGCTTTGTAACCATCTGTATTTCCTTTTCAGAAAAATCTCTATTTATGTGTTTTGTCCATTTTTAAATTGTGCTGTTTGTCTTTTTATTGTTGAGTTGTGGGGTTTCTTTATATGCTCTGGATAGTAGACACTTATCAGATATGTGGCTTCCAAATATTTTCTCCCATTGAGCCAGCTGCCTTCTCACCCTTCTGACAAAAAGGGCTTTGAGGCCCTGAAGTATTCAACTTTGAAAAGTTTCCATTTATCTATTTTTCTTTCATTGCTTGTACTTTAGGTGAAAAGTCAAAGAAACTACCACTTATCACTAGATCATAGATGTTTCCCTATATTTTCCTGTAGGAGTTTTATGGTACTGGTTCTTATATTTAGGTCTTTGATCCATTTTTGAGTTCATTTTTGTATAGTGTGTGAAATAAGCATCCTCTTTCATCCTTTTGGTTATGGATGTCCAGTTATCCAAATACTATTTATTGAAGATGCTGTTCTGTCCCAGTTGAGTGGACTTGGGAGCTTTGTCAAAAATCAATTGACCATAAAGAGATCTGGGAAGATGGTGGAATAGGATAGATTGAGTTCAACCCTGCTCCAAGGAACAGCTAGAGAAGGGATGGGAGGGTGACTGAGACAATGATTCCAGGGTGTAAGTGATCTAGGAGAGTCTTCTGCACCACCTAGGGCAGCCCTGGCTGCAAAAGCTGAGGAACTGGGAAGCAGAGAACTGGAGACCATCCGGCTAGTACAAACAGCCTAATGCAGAAGCCTGGAGCCCTCAGGAGTGCATAGATGGGGAGACAGAGACCAGGAAGTAAGCCAATCTGCATTCCTTGAATGCACTACCCTCACCAGAGCAGCCCCACAATCCGTGACTCACCCCATACTCCAAGCACCTGAACACTGTCACCTGTCCCCCTCACTGTGCTCCAAGTGTCCCTGCTCCACCAACCCCTCATGTGCATTCCCACCCCACACCCCCAACCAAGCACATGGATGCCTGCCCTAGCCCAACCCACTTCTCCTGCAGAAGTGCAGTCTTGCCCTGCCCCTCCTGAACACTACCTCCTAGTCCCTTCCACCTGCAGGCAATTGACAGTGCATAAAGGCTGCGGGACTTTAGCTCCTCACCAGGGCTACAGTTGTGCAACCCCACCCCCCTGCTCCAAACACATGTACACCAATTTATAACCCTCCCAGATCTGCTCACAGCCTCCAGTTACACTGGACAAGTGCAGACCTGCACAGTTGGGTGATATCCACCCCCAGCCCACATGGTGCAAGACCAACTCATTGCCCTGAGCTCTGCACATACACACAAAGGGCCCAGCACCCTAGACCAGCACACACCAGGACCTCATCCTCCAGACCCATGCACCGGCACAGCCACATCCTCCATGCCATTGGACACCTATGCTCACAAGCACCAGGGTACCATCCCCAGCCTGCACCTATACCTGCACTGCCATGCATCACCACACTATTGTGCCCCACCCTGGCCCTGCATCCTGCTCCACTTCTATCCCACAAATACAAGGCTGTAGATTACTAAAGGAAATCAAATTCCAGAGTAAACCAATCAAGATATTTATAAGTCTTAAAGACAGCAAAAGGTCACTAAACATATCATGATGCAGACAGATAAAGCCCAGTCTAACAACCAAATTAAAACACCAGCGGAAACACAGATGTTGGAACAACTAATCAAAGTTGTTCATACTACCCTACTAAATAAAATAAATGGATGGCTGATGATATAAAGATCAAGAAGACATAGAAGAGCATAAAGAGGAATTTAAAAGAATAAATAGAAAAATAGCAGATATCACAGAGATTAAGGATGCTGTACACCAAATAAAAAACATACTAGAGACATACAACCTCAAATTTGAAGAGACAGAAGAAAGAATAAGTGAACTAGAAGACAGGAAAATTGATTTCTAACACTAAAAACAACAAATGGCAAAAAAAAAAAGATGGAAAAATTTGAATTGGATCTCAGAGAAATGATGGACAAAACAAAGTGCACATATATAAGAATCACTGATGTCCCAGAAGGAGAAGAAAAGTGTAAAGGGCTTGAAAGATTACCTGAGGATATAATGGCATAAAACTTCCCAACCTTTATAAAGGACATAAATATACAAGTCAAAGAAGCTCATTAAATGCCAAATAGAAGAAATCCAAATAGATCTTCCACAAGACACAAACTAATCAGTCTGTCAAATGTTGAAGAGAAACAGAAAATCCTGAATGCAGCAAGAGAAAAACAATGTGCTACATACAAGGGTAACCACATAAAACTGAGTTCAGACTACTCAACTGACATTATGGAGGTGAGAAGGCAGTGGTATGATATATTTAAGAACCTGACAGAGAAAGACTTCCAGCCAAGAATTCTGTACCCAGCCAAACTGTCCTTCAAAACTGAGGGAGAGATTAACATTTTCACAGGCAAACAAATCCTGAAAGAATTTGTCAACAAGAGACCAGCCCTACAAAAAATACTAAAGGGAGTTCTGCCAGTTGAAAAAAAAAAAGACAGGAGAGGGAGGTCCAGAGGAGGGCCCAGAGTTGAAGAGTACCAGTAAGAGCAACTTAAAGGATAAAAAGTGAAAGAGTGAAAAGAATATATAGATCTGACAAATAAAATCCAAAAGATAAGATGGTGGATTCAAGAAACACTTGTTCAGTAATAACTTTGAATGTTAATGGACTAAATTTATCAATTAAAAGATGCACATTGACAGAACAGATTAAGAAAATATAATGTAGCTATATGCTGTTTACCAGAGACTCATGTTAGACACAATGAAACAAACAGATTGAAAGTGAAAGGATGGAAAAAGATGTTCCACACAAGTTGTAACCAAAGGAAAGCAGGAGTAGCTATACTAATATTAGATAAAATAGACTTTAAATGTAAAGACATCATAAGAGACAAAGAAGGACACTATATAATAATGAAAGGGACAATTCACCAAGAAGATATAACAATCATAAATTTTATGCTCCCAATCAAGGAACTCAAAAGCACGTGAGACAGACATTGGGAAAACTGAAGGGAGCGATAGATATTGCAACAATAATAGGAGGAGGATCAATACACCATCCTCCTCTATAAGTAGAACAACCTGACAGAAGATCACCAAGGAAATAAAGAAATTAAACAGCTTGATAAATGAATTAGACCTAAAGACATATATAGCTCATTACATCTCAAAACACTAGGATATACATTCTTCTCTAGTGCTCATGGAATATTCTCCAGGACTGATCATATTCTGAGGTACAAAACAGGTCTTTATAAATTTAAAAACATTAAAAATATTCAAAGCACTTTCTGTGATCACAATATAATGAAGCTGGATATCAATAACCACCAAAGAATGAGAAGTTTCACAAAATGGAGATTAAATACCACACTCATAACAATCAGTGGTCAAAGAAGAAATTGCTAGAGAAATCAGTAGCTATTTGGAGATGAAGGAAAATGAGAATACAACATATCAGAACCTATAGATGCAGCAAAGGCTGTGCTGAGAAGGAAATTTATGGCCATAAATGCCTATATTAAAAAACAAAAAAGAGGAAAAATTGAGGACTTAACTATTCATCTGGAGGAACTTGAGAAAGAATAGCAAATTAACCCCAAAGCAAATAGAAGAAGAGAAATAACAAAGATTAAAGCAGGGTTGAATGGGAGAACAAAAGAACAATAGAAAGAATAAATAAAGCCAAAAGTTGGTTCTTTGAGAAAATCAATGAAGTTAATGGGTCACTAACAAACTGGCAAAGAAAAGAAGAGGAATCAAATAAACAAAATTAGAAATGAGAAGGGGTGGGTTACCTCAGACCCTGAAGAAATAAAATAAATAATAAGAGGATAATATCAACAACTATATACCAACAAACTAGACAAGTTAGGTGAAATGGGTAAATTCCTGGAAACACAGAAACAAGCTACACCAACTCAGGAAGAAATAGAAGATCTCAACAAAGCAATCACAAGTGAAGAGAGTCAATCAGTCATCAAAAATCTTCCTATAAAGAAAAACCCAGGGCCATATGGCTTCACAGGGGAATTTTGTCAAACATTCCAAAAATAACATACCAATCCTGCTCAAAGTATTCCAGAAAATTGAGGAAAAAAGAACACTACCTAACTCATTTTATGTTAGGTCTAATTCATTATAATGAATTATAATTAGAATATCATTATAATACCAAAACCAGGTAAAGATGCTATAAGAAAGGAAAACTACAGGCCAATCTCACAATGAATATAAATGCAAAAATTCTCAACAAAACACTAGCAAATTGAATTGAAAAGCACATTAAAAGAATGATACACAATGACCAAGTGGGGGTTATACCAGGAATGAAAGGATGGTTGAATATAAGAAAATCAGTTAGTGTAATACAGCACATTAACAAATCAAAAAGGAAAAATCACATGATCATCTCAACTGATACTGAAAAACACATTCAACAAAATTCAACATCCTTTTCTGATAAAAATACTTCAAAAGGTAGGAATCAAAGGTAACTACCTCAATATGATAAAGGGCATATATGAAAAACCAATAGCCAGCATTGAATTCAATGGAGAGAGACTGAAAGCTTTCCCCCTAAGATCAGGAACAAGACAAGGAGGTCCTCTGTCACCACTATTATTCAACATTGTGCTAGAAATTCTAGCTAGAGCAATGAGGCAGGACAAAGAAATAAAAGGCATCCAAATTGGAAAGGAAGAAGTAAAACGTTCATTATTTGCAGATGACATGCTACTATACTTGGAAAATCCTGAGAAATCTACAACAAAGTTGTTTGAGCTAATAAACAAATTCAGCAGGGTGGCAGGATATAAAATTAATGTGCAAAAATCAGTAATGTTTCTATACACAAGCAATGGCCTAACTAAGGTGTCAGTTAAGGAAAAATACCATTCAAAATAACAACTAAAAGAATCAAATACTTAAGAATGAACTTAATTAGGGATGTAAAGGACTTGTACACAGACAACTACATAATATTGCTAAAAGAAATTAATGAAAATTTAAATGAGTGGAAAGACATTCCCTACTCATGGATAGGAAGGTTAAATATAGTTAAAATGCCAATTCTTGCCAAATTGATCTACAGATTCTATGCAGCACCAATCAAAATACAAAAACCAAATTGATCTACAGATTCTATGTAGCACCAATCAAAATACAAAAACCCTACTTTGAAAACTTGGAAAAGCTAGTTACCAAATTCATCTGGAAGGGACAGAGACCCAAATAGCTTAGCACATCAAAGAAAAGAAGAACAAAGCAGGAGGATTAACACTCCCTGACTTTAAAACTTATTATAAAGCCACAGTGGCCAAAACAGCATGGTACTGACACAAAGATAGAAGTATTGACCAATGGAATTGAATTGAGAGTGCAGACCACCAAATCTATGGTCAACCGATTTTTTTTTCATAGACAGGCACCAGGAACCGAACCCGGGCCTCCAGCATGGCAGGTGAGAACTCTGCCTGCTGAGCCACTGTGGCCTGCCCTGGTCAACTGATTTTTGACAAGGCCCCCAAATCCACTGAACGGGGACAAAATATTCTTTTTAACAAATGGGCATGGGAGAACTGGATATCAATAACCAAAAGAATGAAAGATGACCTTTACTTACACCCTATACAAAAATTCACTCAGAGTGGATCAAACACCTACATATAAGAACTAGCACACAAAGTGTCTAGAAGAAAATGTAGGGAATCATCTTCAAGATTTAGTAATAGGAGGTAGCTTCCTAAACTTTACACCCAAAGAACAAGCAACAAAAGAAAATATAGATAAAAGGGAACTCCTCAAAATCAACTGCTTTCATGCCTCAAAAGACTCTCAAAAAGGTGAAAAGCAGGCAACTCAATGGGAGAAAATATTTGGGAATCACACAGCAGACAAAGGTTTGATATCCTGTATGCATAAAGAAATCATACAACTCAACAACAAAAGAACAAACAATCCAATTATAAAATGGGCTAAAGATATGAATAGGCTCTTTGTCTGAAGAGCAAATACAGATGGCTCAAAAGCACATGAAGAGATGTTAATTTTCATTAGCTATAAGAGAAATGCAGATCAAGACTACAATGAGATACCACCTCACACCTATAAGAATGGCTGCTAATAAACAAACAGAAACTACAAATGTTGGAAAGGATGTGGAGAAATTGGGACACTTATGCACTGCTGGTGGGAATGTATAATGGTACAGCCATTATGAAGACAATTTGGGGGTTCCTTGGGAAACTAAATATTGAGTTACCTATGACCCAGCAATACCATGACTTGGTAGGTCTTGATTAGTTTACTGGAACCCTAAAAAAAGGAAGCATTTTGGAGAGAGAGAGAGCCAAGGAACCACAAGAGCCCAGGCACCCAGAAACCTTTAGAGCTAAAGAAGGGAAACCTCCCCTGGGGAGCTTCATGAAACAAGAACCCTGGAGAGAAAACTAGCAGATGTTGCAATGTTCACCATATGCCTTTCCAGCTTAGAGAAGCTTTGAACTTCATTGGCCTTTCTTAAGTGAAGGTAACCGCATCTTGGTGCCTTAATTTGGACATTTTCAGTCTTAGAACTATAAACTTGCAACTTAATAAAGTCCCCCTTATAAAAGCCACTGTGTTTGTGGTATGTTGCATTCCAGCAGGTAGCAAACTAGAACATTCAGTATCTTAAATATATTGTACCTGCCTTCTCACCTCTATGGTGTCTGAAGAGAAATCAGAATTTAGTCTTATTTGGCTTCCCTTGTATGATAATTACTTTTCTTTTGCTGTTTTCAGAATTTTCTCCTTCTCTTTGGCATTTGGAAGTCTGATAATTAAGTGTCTTGCAGTGGCTCTATTTGAATCTATTCTGTTTGGAAAACGTTGGGCTTCTTGGATTTGCATATTTATATCTTTTATATGGGTTGGGAAATATTCGGCCATTATTTCTTCAAATATTTTCTTGGTCCTTTTCACTTCACTTCCCCTTATGGAACACCCATGATGCACATGTTTATGTGCTTTGTGTGCTTTGTGTTGTAAATCAATTCCCCGAGACTCTGCTCAAATTATTCCATGTTTTCTCCATTTGTTCTTTTGTCTGTTTGAATTTGGTTGTTCTCTCTTCTAGCTTGCTGATTTTTTCTTTTGCCTCTCCAAATATCCTGTTGTGTCTCCAGTATATTCTAAATTTCATCTTCATTGTCTCTTATTTCCATAATTTTTGCTGTTTTTGTTTATTCTTTCAAATTCTTATTTATGCTCTTTTAGTGTTTCTTAATATTCTTTATCTCTTTATACACTTTTTTCATTTCTTTGAATTGATTCAAGTGATTTGCTTGCACACCTTTGATTAGTTTTTCCAGATTCTGGGTCTTTCCTGACTTTTTGATTTGTTCCCTTGATGGGCCATTTCCTCTTAAGATCTTGTATGCCTTGTGATTTTTGTTGATATCTGGCCATCTGATTATTATTAAGGTCTATTCTGAAGGTCAGTTTCTCTCTTTTGTCTAGGATTTATTTATTGCCTGGGTCTGTATTAGGACACTGCTTTAACAGTTACCATTCATTGGTATTTCTCAGCCAAATCCGGGCTGGGTACCGTCAGGGGCTGTAGACCAGATCTGATCAACCTGGGATAGTGTTTGGAGAGGCTCTGAAAATCCCTGCAGTTTTTACTTGCATTTGCCCACCTGTTCAGCAGATTATGCTGTTGGGTGACTTACTCTTCCTCAGAAGCTGTTTATATCCTGTAGCCCCACAGTATTTGACTGGGTAGAGCTGAAACTTTGGGATTCCTGTGCTCTCACTATGCCAGTCAAAACCTGGCTTGACGTTGTGCTGTCCCCCCCCCCACTGTACTGGCAATGGATGTCTCCTTCAGCTATCTTAGGCTGCAGCCCGCTCCCAGGCGAGGATCAGGCCTCCAGCTGCTGTTTTTCTCAAGGGTAGGGGATGGGTACCAAGATTCATGGCTGGAAAATAGAGTCTCTGTTCATATTTTCTCAGACTCTTTGTTCCTCACTGACCTGGGCCTTGAAATGTATTCTCATGGCCCCAAATAGTTGATTCAGACTGCGTCTTCCTGCTTTGGGGGAAAATTCTGCCATTCCCACCCTAAGCATCCATTTGGAAACTTCACCCTGTTACCCTTTTATATTCTGCCCTCTCCCACAGCTTAAGTCCCACTGTGGGTCCCTATGGGCTTGGGTCTCTGTATCTAAATATAGATGGGGATTTGTCTCAGTGTTGTGAGAGACTTTATAGTCTGTGTACCTGGTGGGAAGTGGGAAGGGTCCTGGCTGCTGCCTCTGGACACTTCCCAAGCTGTATGAGACCAAGTGAGGGGGAGGAGATATTTGATATCAGGGATACCTGATATTTTTCTTTGTCTTCAATTCAGTACTTGTGGGGGATCCTTCTCCAGAAGGAGAACAAACTCCTCCAGAGTTCTGAACAACTAGGAATTGTCTTTTTTTTTTTTTTTGGTTGAATCTCTGGGGAGAGGTTTTCAGCATCTGTATACATCACCATGTTGCTGATGTCACTCCCCGATGTTGTCTTTTTTATTTCTCTTTAAGACATCATCTTAAAAAGAGAAATATTAAACCTCACTAGAAAGGACCTGATCAAAAGATTTTATTGCTATTAAATAATATAAAATTGGCCCTTGATTTCATATCTCCCAGTTTGAATGGGCCACCCTGAGGGACTGAAATTAAACATTCATCCTTATCAATCACCATAAATTGCAATCAACCAAGATCAGGATCAACCAGTCCCAGAAGCCGATGACTTCAGATGCAGGTAGCTTTACTCAAGATCACAGAACAAAAAACCACAGATTTAATCTTTCTTCCTCTAGTCCCTATACTTTGTAATATTATTACCACCTTTTTATTTTTATTTGACCTATTTGTAAATCTTGCATAGTGCCAAGTGAAATTTAATTTTAATAGTATTACATTTATTCATCCTAAGTATTTCAAGTTTGGACCAACCTTTAACTCCAGCAATACCAACAAATCTCTGCTATACCTTATCTAACCAATTGCTGGCCTTCCACAAAATTACTATATGAATAAAAGACCAGAAATTTCTATGAATCCAACTGCTGCCACTACATTTAGAACACTTTAGCACCAAAAAAAGGACACAGAATAGAAACAACTACTAATACCAATGCATTCACAGGCTACACACTCTCTATGCTAATGAAAATGTCTCATGTCACTGCAGATTCTCCTATTTGTATAGAACACCCAAAGGGAAACTGTCACTTAGGAAAAATTTCCTCTGACTTATGTGATCCGACCTTGTTTCATCATAAATATATTACATAATTTCCTGCTTATAATGACACTGACATTAAAATAAATGGTACTATATTAATTATCATTAGCTCAACATTCACACATAGGTTGCTTTAATCTATTTAAATTTTAATTGCAATTCACTCAGCTCCTGGAATATTTCTGTTATTCCTGTATATAACACCACTAAGCTTAACGTTCTCTGGGATGATCAATACTCCAGGCAGAATTTTACAGAGGAAATTCTACCTCTAGTAGAATTTGCCTCTAGTCTTTTGTGGCTCCTTACCAGAAATATTATTTGTTCTCAAAGTTTAACTAAAACCTCAACTTATTGGTCTTGCAAGGACTCTATCATTCAAGATAACCCTATGTCATATATAAAATTATCTGATGCAATGTTTATTTCTTGTGAAAAAAGAATATATAAAGCATTTCCCCATGATTGTTTAAGAAGATGCAGAATAAGATATTATGCTCCAACTGTGACTAAATTATCTACACTAAATGTTAGCCAAATAGTTAATTTAGGCTCCTTTCTACATTGAATCTCAAACTGAAACAAAAACAATAATGCTTCCAACACATTAACATTTTGGTAATATGAAGTTTTATTCTTTCATGTATGACATCATACCTTCCTTGGGTTTATATGATCTGGAGTAAGCACTTATAAATATATTTGAGACTATGGAACATAATTTTTTCTTTTTTTTTTTAGGTGCATGGAAGGCGAGCATTCTACCACTGAACGACCCATGCTTCCATATGGAACAGAATTTTAAGACTACCCTAAAAGGCCCTTCTCAGATGAAATAGTCTATCTGTAGTTTTAAAAAATAGATGGGCCCTAAATATTCTGACTGCCTAGCAAGGGGGACACTTGTGCACTGGTTTATGCTTTTATGCTAATAAATCTTGCATTGCAGTAAACAATTTGAAAATTTTAAAACATCAAATTAAAGTGCTCCATTATATTGTTCAGGCTCAAACATTTTAATGGACAGATTTATTTCCTGACATCACCCTTTGGATTCATACTTTTAGCATAATTATTGGACTAATCATTTTTATTTCTTGTTGTATTGATCGTATTTCAAAAGTTTGTTCAAATTTCTTGCCACTTACAAGATACATGATTGCTCTTAGGAAAGCTGGTTAAAAAGACAATGAATTGGGAGTGGGCCTGTCTCTGGTGGACCAAAACTAAAATTAAGCATAAAATTAATAAGACCCCTGTCATGAAAAAGCCCCATAACCACAATCCATTCAAAAAAGTGTGCAACCCCACCCCAAGAGTCTTGAATGTAATTAAATATCCACCCCAACACACCCACTACAATCAAGGAAGGAAAACCACCTTGAAAATTAAAAGGAAAATGAGAAACTGAGTCTGCTGCAACCTCCTGAAACTAAGACCACTGTGACCAGCTACTAGAGGAGAGATTAATGGTGGTGACCAGGGTGTTTTGGTCAAGTAACCAATGAAACATTTGGAAAAGTGATCCAAAGGAAGGTCTGTTAAGTAAAATAAATTGGTTTACCAGGAGTGATTCCTTTTTCAAGAAATGACAGTGACTTTCTGAAGACTTAAAAAGGAAAGTGGGTCTTCCCCCAAAAAGAAAAAAAAATACAACAGAGCATGTCATGGTCAGGTTCATGTGTCAACTTGGGCAAGTGGTGGTACCTGTCTGTCTGGTTGGGCAAGTGCTGGCCTGTCTTTTGCTGTGAGGACATTTCATAGAATTAAATCATGATCACGTCAGCTACATCCACAGCTGATTCCATTTGTAATCAGCTAAGGGGAGTATCTTCTTTAATGAGTGATGCTTAAACTAATCACTGGAAGCCTTTTAAGGAGCATTCAGAAAAGACAGGTTCTCTTCCTGCTTCAGCTGGCGAGCCTCTCCTGTGGAGTGTGTCCAGACCCTCCATCGGAATTATCTTCATAGCCTCCCCTACAGATTTTGGACTCTACATTTCCATAGTTATGTGAGACACTTTTAAAAATTTTATATTTACAAATATTTCCTATTGATTCTGTTTCTCTAGAGAACCCTAACTAATACAGAGCATAACCACAAAAGTTGTAGTTTAAGCCACAACTGAAAATAAGCTGGTTTCAGTCCAAAAGAAATAGCATGTCAGAAATAGACAAATATACTGTAATAACCAATCTATGATCATTCCTTGTTTGTAAGACCCTCCTTTACAGTAAGGATCCTAAATGTCAAGCACTTATGCAATTTTACCCTTGCAATGCCATAATTGTATTTATAAGCTAATGTAACTTGCTAACTATTTTGAGACTCTTATTCGGTATAAGAGATAAGAGATAAGAGATTTGAACTCTCCCTGCTAGAGCAGTTTCTCTTGTAATAAGCCCATTATACTGATGATTACTGGTGACTAATTTGTTTTGACGATATCAAATCATGTTTTCTTCAAGTATAGGGTATAGTCAAGTTCTTAAAATGCAAGAGCTTAAGAAATGTTACCTAAATAAACTGTTTTTGAGGTAAATACTGGAGGGCAAACTTCAGATAATTTAGGATTAATTTATACTTTGTCAAAAAAGACTAGAAGTTTTGGAATCTTCAGAAGATTTGTACAAATGTAAGCAAATATTCTGGTGTGGATAAGCATAGTTTAAATGTTCTTCCAGGTAAAACTCTGGGTAGAAGATGTAGACTATGGAGATTAGTAGATGGTAACTGTGGTTGTTTAGTAAAGAGCTCTATTACTAACTAGCTGTGTAAATGTTGCCAATAAACTTGAACTCCTATTGGCTTCAGAATATATCTACTAGTAAGAGAATTTAGAATTTATGTGCTAATGGAAACAAGTTGTCAGAACAATTGCCTATCTTTCTGTAGGTAGTATGTATAAAGCAAAAAATTATTCATAGGAGCCAATGGGCTGAAGATTTTGTCTCAGCTGTGTGACTCTGTGTGTTCACAGTCTGCTTCTGCCTGCCCTATACTGGCTGAAGCTATGTGTCCATACTTTCTATCTGTATTGTCTCCCTTTTAAGACTACACTTACGGTGATCTATTCATGTGGCAAAGAGAAAGGAATTGACTTAACCTTGCAGTTTATAGACTGAATAGGTTCTGATGCCAGTGAATCAATTATTATAAAGACAAAATGATAAAAATTGATATATAAAAAAGAGCAACTAATATAACCTACAGACAAATGTAAAGGGAGTTTAAAATGAAATTTTACTGATAATTCAGAATCTCTGGCCAGAGATAAGCAGTGAGCATGAATTGGAAATCACATAAGAAAGTTCTAACCCTGCTGAGGTACCTCAAATCATGTCCAATAATTAAAGCCTGAAGGTAGGAATGAACATCAGATCATGTTTTTTTAAAAAGTCTAAAGAAAATCGCACTTCATAAGTACCATCAGAGAGCCCCCTGTTACCTAGGTAAAGATTGAAGAATGAATGGTTCAGTTCTCCAAAAGCCACTGGGAAATGTCAGCACCATCTAGTTAATGAATTCCTGATTTGTTTGGCATTTGCACTTTCTTAAGAAATTGCTGATGTGTTTAGACTTCCTCTTCTCCTCAGCAGCAGTGAAATTTGTTGATTATGATGGCCTTATATAACATCATCCAGGCAGAAAGCTAAAAGATTACACATTAAAAAGAAACAGGTCTGTTTATTACCAGGCATTGTACTTCCTCATATGCATATCTCTGTTCCTCAGTCTTTGACCAGGTTGCTTTATGGGAGATGCTTTGTTAAAAGTATTTCCATGGCAGGCGTCCACTCATGAAAATGTCATTTTCTCTGCCTGGTTGTGATAGGAAGTCTTTTTCACCTATTGAAGCCTGCTAAATTTCCTTCAAGTATTTTTTTGTTAAACTCTTTTAAAAAGTTAGTGAAGGGCCATTTAAAAATACGAAGATTAAATAAGGAATTGGTGTTTGTATTTAAAAACATTTTTCAAAGAAGTTTGCTTTTCTACTCCTGAATAAAAGCCTGCAATCTTTACAGATTTCATTCAGCCAGGTCAAACAATCCACACTGTCTATATTCCACATAAGTTGCCCTTAACTCCTTTTAACCATTCATTTGTTTTCAGAGACATTTCGCCACTGGTAAGACTCTTACCTACCTTAGCTTGGTTTATATGAGGTTCAGCCTGGTAAGAATCTGAAAGGTTAAAATTACTCAATTAAATTTTTTTGATATTTTTCTAAAGTTTATGCAAGGCAGGTTCCATATCCTCTAGCTAAATAGTATTGTCTTGACCAGGCTAGTAATGCAGGTTATATGCAGTACTATAGTCTTTTGTACAGTAAACTAACTTAGTTAATATTCTTCATATTCTTATTTATTCTAAAGGGATAAAATTCCTACATTAGACAAAATTATCCCGCATTTTGATATCATGTTTCCACTCCCCCAAATCTCTTCTATGTGACTCACATTGTTCTTTTAAGGCTTTTCCATTCTGACTCTCACTTATCCTTGTCCCCCACAACTCTTCCTCCCTGTCCCCTCTTCTATAGAACCTTAGCCCTGACTCCTCCTCACCTCTCTCGAGAAATATGAATTGCCCAACCAACAGCTAGTAGTTTTTCCCTATTCAGAGAACCATTTGACCAATGTTTTAGAAAATTTAACTAAATTTTTGCTGGCCCTTTCTGCTAAAACTCTAAAAGTTCTGTCCTCCTTCTCCAAAACAGACCATTACTTTGGAACCTGCTCACGTTTGGCATTTTTAGTATAAAGGTTTATGCCAGGATCTTCAATCTCTGCACCACTGACTTTATGTGCTGGAAAATTCTTTGTTATGGGGCATTGTCAAGTGAACCGCAAGATGTTTAGCAGCATCTCTGCCCTGTACCTACTAGAAGCTAGGAGGACTTCCCATTTCCTACGATCAAAATGACTTCATTTTGTGACAATTAAAAATGACTTCAGACATGCCAAATGTCCCCTGAAGGACAAAATCTCACCCAGTTGTGAACTACTGACTTCTGCTAACAGTTGTTCTGGATAGATTTTCTGCCACAATCTTTGGTGCTATGATTTGAATTGCGGCTGGGCTCTCTGCTGCTCAGCCTGGGCGGCTTCCATTGGGGATGGAGCCTGCTGGAGGGTCTCTGCTAGACCTTTTCTTGGAGTCTCAGTGACAGGAAAGTTCAGCAAGTCACTCTGTCAGTTGCTCATCCTTAGGCAGAAATTCTCAACCGGTACAGGTCTAGATAATTGTTGACATCACTAGTTCCATAGCTTTATTTCTTATTGCGATGAGATTCATGTAATTTAATTAAGAAATTTTCAAAATCTCCTAAGGAAGACAAAGTTCACTGAAAATTTCAATCAAAATTTGACTGCAGATTGATTGAAAACGGTATAAAAATAGGACAAGACCTTGTAGTGGCTACCTCTGAGATTTTTACTTGAAAATAGATGTGCCAAGTTCTAGTCCTACATCAGGAAAGAATGGTTCTATCCATTATTTTAAAGATCACACCCTTACCTACTTCTTCTGGTACATTTTGGTCTCAATAAAGATTAGGATATCACAACCACCTTCTCTACTTTCTTTTTTGATATTTTTTAACCTAAAGTGGAAGATTTAGTCAGAAAACAAAAGATAGGATGGCAGACTATGCTTCTCTCTGAATAAGAAGACATTGTAAAGTACTTGGGCGTTGTTTTGATTTAGACCAAATTAATACTTCTTATACTAAACAATTAGAAAAACTCAAGAACAAGGATACCTCTATGCCTAGTCTAAACAAAAACACCTGTTAATATTATAAGAGAAAAGGACACTGAAAGAACCTTGGAACAACAGATAGTACCTACAAAGACAAAAGACAAACTTTGTCTACACCCCTCAGGAAAAAAAAATAGCCTTTCTAGTCTGCCCATAATTGCCCTTATGAAAAGAAAAGGGAAAAATTTCCATGCAATTGCAAAAGCAACCTATTACATTACTTGTTAATACCAGGGCTATACTCTCCATTATAAACTTGACCATTTTTTCATTGCTTCTCTCTAAGTAATAACAATGCTTTAGCAGTAGGAATCTTACATACCTCTTAAACTTTGCCTTGGTTTCAGCCACTTCCTGTCTGTCTGGGCCCTCTCACATGTCAATATTTTTTCTGGCAAGTGATTTTCATTTTACTGAATCTGTCGAGATGAAATGTTGGTTATTAGGAGGTTCAACACTAGAGAATGTGGACCTGGTTGTCTTTCTGGAAGTTCTGTAATTTGATGATGGCACAGATGGATTATGTATTAGCTGTCTCCCTTCCCAACATCTCAGACCTTGTCTCTGATTGCCTCTGGGTCAAGGATATTCAGATGTGTGACGCAGAAAGGAGGCTCTACATTTAAAGATAGAGCCACAGATCCAGCTATGCCTTTACTGAAACTAGCCTAATATACACTTTAAAGAGAAGTTAACAGAAAATTTCTTCTACAGAAAAGTCTCATTATCTAGCCCTCAAAATTTCTCTGTTTCATCCATCAAAAAGACAAATGGGTGTGCTAAGCTTTGAACAAGATTTAAGAATCATTACCAAGTTTGTGCTTTCTCACTTCCTATTTTACTTAATGATGACACCATTAGAGATAGCTGCTCAGTTTACAGTGGCAGATCTATACGCAGCATTCTTCAGACTAGCCTTGCTCTCAGACTTACCATATTCATGTAGAGTCACTTGGGAAAATAAAAAATATACACAGTTATTTTCCAAAGGTTTACAGAAGGACTCTTTTACTTTTTACATTTACGTAATCCTAACCTTAAGGACATTCAGTTCCTTCAGGACTCGTACACACTCTCAGACAATGCACATTTTATAAATATCCACTCTTATAAAAAATGTGGTTGATGGCACACCAAGCCCCAACTAACAGTATTTCTGTAAACCCTTAAGATTACCCAAGGCTCTGTCTGAGACTGTATAAAAGTTTCACTCATTAAGTTTATTTTTCAGAAACCTAAAACCTCCAGATGGTTCCTAGGCCAGATAAGCCATGAAACCCAGAATTACCAGTCTCTCCAAGAGCATCAACCAGTTGCATCTACCCCGTAATGTCAGTTCCCCTTTTCAACATGAAGAAGTTAGAATGGTCATTGCCTAAATACCCCTAAAGATTGGGAGAAGGATCAAAGGAGAAGGAGGAGTTGTAACAGAGAAGATAGGATTTAACAAGTGAGTATGACTACTGAATCATCATATCAAAATTTCTTTTATGTCTCCAATGTCTTAGAGCAGCTAGAAGAAAATATCTGAAATTGTGGAACAGTAACCCATACTGTGCTTTGAAATTTTGAGGGCTAGCTAATTACTTGTTAAAATATACTTAGAAATTTATCAACTTTTTGTATATATGTGATATTTCATAATAAAAAATGTTAAAAATGTGGATGATCATCTGTCATGTTCCACAGATTGAGAGTATTGCAAAATGTCTTCCCTCTGCTGACAGTTTTAGTGTTCAAGGTACCCAAAGTCTCTAATGATGAACACCAATTTTTTAATACCCAATCATGATCTAGATCATGATATCATATAAAATAGAAAGCCTTTTTCCCCTTCAAGGATAAAATGTTAGTTGTTACTTTCCCTGGTCAATTACCAAAACACAATGTGGAGGTTTTCTTGGTCTCATTTGATAAGGTTGAGATTGGATCGCTAACTTTTCTGAATTGACTGTCCCCTTATATGATTAATGAAAGATTTTATTCAGTTATCCTCTTCATGTGGTTAAAATATGTTTTACTATCATCTGTTAACTGGAAGCCCTTTGTTTTTATAAAGCATTTGCTCATAGAGTGGCAAAGACTCTATGAGTCTTTGGGATAGATTTGGCAAAGACTCTATGAGTCTTAGATTTGGGATAATACACACCCATTTATCTAATGTTAGAGATATATTTATCTACCCATTAGACCAGAACAATAATTTGGGAATTCTTAAGGCTTTGCCTGTCACCCAGAAGCTTTAGTTCTCCTACTAAACCAAGAATTCAGAAAGAATGGCACAGAAAAACCAAAAACTCGCAAAACTATGCAGGAAACTTTAGTTACTGTGGATAAATCTGACTCTTAGCCTACATAGACATTAAATCTTCTCCAGCAGGAAGTGACTGACTATCCACCCAACCACAGGAGGAAGTAACTGAAAAAAACTACTGTTTTCACCTCTTGCCTATTGTGAATGCTGCTGCTATTCATATTAATGTACAATTATATATTTGAGTTCTGCTTTCAACTCTTTGGGGTATATACTTAGAAGTGGATTTACCAGATCATATGGTAAGTCTATGATTAACTTTTTGAGGAACCAATAAACTATTTTCCACAGTGGCTGCATCATTTTACATTTCCACCAATGAACAAGGGTTCCAATGATTTTGTATCCTCACTGTGCTGGTTTGAAACTATCATGTACCCCCAAAAAGGCCATATTCTTTTAACCCATTCTTGTGGGTACAGACCTATTGTGGGTGGGATCTTTTGATTAGGTTGTTTCAATTGAGATGTGACTCAGCCCATTCAAGGTAGATCTTAAAATTTTACTGGACTCCTTTATGAGAGGGTAAATGGAAAAGATATTTGGAAAAAGAGAGGGAAATGCCCAGTGAAGCAGGAGCTGAGAGAGAAAGCTGATGAAATCCTGAGTTGAAAGCAATGAATTCCAAGAGCCAAGGACCAGCAGACGCCAGCCTTGTGCCTTCTCATGTGACAGAGGAACCTCAGATGCCAAAACCCTTTCTTCAGAGAAGGTATATTTCTCTTCTTGCCTTAATTTGGACATTTACATGGCTTAGAACTGTAAATTTATGAACTAAAAAATCCCCACTGTAGGGTTGGCCATGGTGGCTCAGCAAGCAGAGTTCTCACCTGCCATGCTGGAGACCTGGGTTTGATTCCCGGTGCCTGCCCATGCAAAAAAATTTTTTTAAATCCCCACGGTAAAAACTAACCCATTTATGGTATATTGCATTCTGGAAGCTTTAGCAAACTGAAACAGATTTTGGTACTAGAAGAGTGGGGTGCTGTGGTTTGCAAATACCAAAAATGTTTGAATGGCTTTATATATGGATAGGAGGAAGATTCTGGAAGAATTGTGAGATATTTGATAGAAAAGTTCTAGGTTGTTTTGAAGAGACTTTTGGTAGAAATATGGATGCTGAATGTCTTCCTGATGAGGCCTTAGATAGAAATGATAATGCCAACTGGAAGATGCCAACTGGAAGAAAGGCAACCCTTGTTTTATAGTGACAGAGAGTTTGGCAAAATCGAGTCCCAGTATTGGATGGGAAGAAGATTTTGAAAGTGATGAGCTTGGATTCTAGCTGAGGAAATTTCCAAAGTAAATGTGTATAATGCAGCCTGGCTTCTCTTTGCAGTTTATAATAAAATGTGAGAGGAAAGGGATAAGCTGAAAACTGAATTCTTGGGCACAAAGAAACCAGAAATTTATAGTTTGGAAAATTCTGGGCTTTTGGAAAATGAGTCACAAGAGGATAGTGCTCTACATGAGGATTTAGTCAAACATGGAGCCAGCCAGCCATTTCAGTATAAGCCAGGACTGGAGATGGAGTTATCCAGAAAGGATTTGTGGAAAGTCCTATTGTCTGATGGTTGGGACCTTGTGTGCTGCATGCTAAGTTGGCAAATTTGTTGTGTGATTTGTGTAAATGGAGCCACTGCCAGCATGAACTGAAAGGGACAGAAAAAGGACAGATTGAAGGAAAAATGACTTTAAAAGCACAACCCTAGAAGCTGATGCCTGGAGTCAAGAAACCTCAAGCCAGGAGAGCAGACCAACCCATGCACATGGAAAGGGTGACTTTTTCCTGGAGGTTGTGGAGGGTGGGCATTCCTCCCCATTGTTCGGGAAGAGTGTTACCACACCAGGGCTCTCAGATGCCTGGGGAATTGCAGGATGGATGGCTGACCCATTGGTCAGGAAGAATGCTGCTGCCCTAGGTGTCTCAGAGTGTGGAGGATATTCTCTGGGGGTTTGGGGAGAGCCTGGCCATGACCCCACTGTTCAGAGAGGTGTGAACCTCTGCCCCAGAGATGGCAGAGAGTTACTTGAAGATACTTCAATACTTGAAGAGGGTAAAACAGAGAACATGGTGGTATCCCCAATGTTTGGGGATGTTGGTGCCCTCACCCCAGTGTTTGAAGAGAACAAGTCCACTGCATAGACCCATGAAGAGTGTGCCTCTCTCTTGAGTCCTAAGGATAAAATGCCATTCTATAGATGACTTTCAAATCTTAACATCTAATGAAGTTTTTATCCTACAGGTTTTCAGAACTGTTTGGGAACTTTGACCCCAGTTTTCCTTCCAATTTCTTCCTATGGAAATGTAAATGTTTATTCTATGACTGTCCTTCCTGTGTGTATTGGAAACAGATAACCTGTTCTAAGTTTCATAGGTCCACAGCCAGAGGATAATTTTGCCTTAAGATAGACAATGCCTGTACCTGAATTTGATGACACTTTGTACTTAATATTGTTACTGAAATGATTTAAGGATTTTGTGACATGGTGATGGAGTGAATATATTTTGCATATGAAATAACATGTCTTTTTGGCTGGTTTAAAACTGTTATGTACCCAGAAAAGGCCATGTTCACTTAATCCATCCTTGTGGGGGGAAACATTGTCAGTAGGACATTTTGATTAGGTTGTTTCAATTAAGATGTGACCTAGCCCACTCAAGATAAATCTTAATCCTTTACTGGACTCCTTTATGAAAGGATAAATAGCAGAGACCTTTGGAGAAAGCTTAGGGAGAGAAATACCCAGGGAAGCAGGAAGGAGCCACAGAAGCTGAGAGAGAAAGCCATTGAAACCATGAACGTAAACATCAAATTCCAATAGCAAAGGACCAGCAGACACCGGTCATGTGCCTTCCCATGTGACAAGGGGAACCTCAAATGCCAGCAGCCTTTCTTCAGGGAAGTTATCTTTCTCTTGATGCCTTAATTTGGACATTTTTAGGGCTAAATTAGTAACCTAAAAAAATCCCCACTGTAAAAGCCAACCCACTCATGATGTATTGCATTCTGGCAGCTTTAGCAAACTGAAACACTCATTAGCACTTGCTATTTTCTGTTTTCTAAATAATAGTTATCCTGGTGGACATGAAATGGTAGCTCATTGTGGTTTTGTTTTGCATTTCCCTGAAAGCAAATGGTGTTGAACAGCTTTCCATATGCTTATTGACCATTTGCATATTTTCTTTGGGGAACCATGTATTGAAATCTTTTGCCCGTTTTTTTAATTGGATTGTTTGCATTTTGTTGTTGTTGTTTGTGAGTTGGAGGGTATTCCAGTTTGAAGATGTTTTGTATCCCAGAAAGGCAATGTTCTTTTTCCTAATCGAATCTTGTGTGGGCAGACCTATTGTTCAGGGTGGAAACTTTGATTGGATTGTTTCTATGGACATGTGACACATCCAGTTTGGGGTGTGACCTTTTCATTAGATGGAAATGTGACCCTACCCATTCAAGGCAGGTCTTGATTCATTTACTGAAGCATTTAAAAGGGGAAACCTTTTGGAGAAAGGCCACAAATGACATTGACAGAGACATCTGGAGATGCTTTGAGTGCTAATAGAGAGTGGAGATGCCTAGACATAGACATTTGGAGATGCACAGCCCAGTAGACATAGCCATGTGCCTTCCCATGAGATGCTAAGCAAGCCAGAACCCAGAGCTTTGCCCTGGAGAAGCTAAGTGAAAGCCCACAGATGCTTAGAGAGGAAGCCACTGGAATCAGAAGCACAAAGCAATGCATTGTGAACAAGGACTTCAGACACCAGCCGTATGCCTTCCCAGCTGACAAAGAAATCATGGACACCTTTCAGCCTTTCTTCAGAGTCAAGATATCTTTCTCTAGATTCCTTAGTTTGGACATTTTATAAAAAGGCTTTAGAACTGTCAATTTGTAACTTAATAAATCCTTTATAAAAGCCACTCCATTTCTGGTATATTGCATTCCAGTAGCGTTAGCAAACTGCAACAGAGGGTTTTTAAATATATATTCTAGGTATTAAACCTTTATCAGATAAATGATTTGTAACAATTTTCTCCCATTTGGTTGGTTGTCTTTTTCTGAACAAAAGTTTTTAAAATTTGATAAAGTCTAATTTATCTCTTATTTCTTTTATAGTTCATACTTTTGGTACCAAGTCTAAGAATACATCTCAAATTCAAGGTTTGCCTCTGTATTATCTACTGAAAATCTTATTGTTTTAGTTAGTATAATTAGTATAATTAGGTCCTTGATTTAGTCAAGTTAATTTTTATATATGGTATGTGGTAGGAGTCCAAATTCATTCTTTTGCATGCATTCATTCAATTTTTTCAACAACATTTGTTGAAGATTATTTTCTCCCATAATATACTTGGCATCTTGTTGAAGATCTATTTTCAATATATACGTGGGTTAACATCTGGACTTTGAACTCTATTCCAGTTGAACTATATTCCTATCCATACACCAGTACAGCACAGTCTTGATTACTATAGCTTTGTAGTAAGTTTTGAAATTGATAAATATGAATTTATCCAACTTTGTTCCTCCCTCCTTTATTCTTAGATATGTTATTCTTTTATATACTTTTGTAAATGGAATTGTTTTCTTAATTTCCACTTGGGATTGCTCATTTATGGTATATAGAACACAATTAATTTTGAGTTTTAATCTTGTACTCTGCAACTTTGATGAATTCTTTTAGAGATATTTTTAAGTATTTTACAATTTGGCTGCATTTTATTTCTATTTCTTATATTTGCTTAATTGCTCTGTATTGGACTTCCATTCTTTTCTTATTCCTGACTTTAAGGGAAAAATTTTCAATCTTTCACCATTGAATTTGATGTTAGTTGTGGGTGTTTCATAAATGCCCTTTACTGTGGTATGAAAGTTTCCTTTTGTTCCTATTTTCTGAGTGTTTTTGCCATTAGACTGTGTAAGAATTTACCAAATACATTTTCTCTGTTAATAGAGATGACCAGGTGTTTTTTCCTTTGTTCTATTAATGTCGTGATGACATTGATTGATTATCTTACATGATCTTACATTTGCTCATGGTGTATGATCTATTTAATATGCTGTTGGATTTGATTTGATAATATTTTTTGAGGGTTTTTGCATTTCTTGTGATATCTTTATCTGACTTTATCGGGGAAACGTTGGTCTCTTAGTCTGAGCAATGAAGTGTTCTCTCTTTAATGTTTTGAAAGTTCAAGAATAATTGGTGTTAGTTCTTTTTTGAATGTTTAGTAGAATGCAGCAAGGAAATCATCTGGTCCTGGACTTTTCTTTGATGGTAGAGTTTTATTACTGATTCAAAAGATGTGTTGATGTTTTGTATTTCTTCTTGACTCAGTTTTGGTAATTTGTGTGTTTCCCATTTCTTCTATATCAGCTAATTTGTTAGTTTACTTATTGTATTTTCTTTTAATCATTTTATTTTTTGTAAGGTCAGTAGTAATGTCTCCACTTGCATTTCTGAGTTTAATTATTTGCATCTCCTTTTTTCTTGTCAGTCTAGAAAAAGGTTTGTGAATTTTATTGATTTTTTTCTTATAACCAACCTTTGGTTTCATTGACTCTGTCAATTGCTTTTCTATAATCTCTTTCATTTAGCTCCACTCTAATCTTTAGTATTTCCTTCCTTCTGTTAACTTGAGTCTTCCTCCTCCTCCTCATCTACCTCCTCCTCTTCCTTTTCTTCTTCCTTTTCTCCCCCTCCTCCTCCTCCTTCTTCTTCTCATTCTCTTTTCCTTTCTCTAGATCCTCAAGCTGTGAAGTTGAGGTATAGATAGGAGATACATTTATTTTTTTAATGTAGACATTTATGCTAAAAATTTCCTCTGAGCATTGCCTTGCTGTGTCCCATAAACTTTGATATGTTTTATTTTTGTTTACATTCATATCTAATAGTTTCTAATTTCTCTTTTGATTTCTTCTTTGACCCATTTGTTTAACAGCGTGTTGTTGGTATGGACAGATGAGTAAAATAGAAGGACAAAAAATAAATAAATAATAGGTAAGATAAGGGGTAAAAAAAATGGGTAGATTGAAATACTAGTGGTCAATGAGAGGAAGGGGTAAGGGGTATGGGATGTATGAGTTTTTTCTTATTTCTTTTTCTGGAGTGATGCACACATTCTAAAAATGATCATGGTGGTGCGTGCACAACCATGTGATAATATTGTGTGCCATTGTTTGTATACTTTGGAAGTACTGTATATGTGTGAAGATATCTTAATTTAAAATGTATATAATCATCTATCTATCTATCTATCTATCTATCCATCCATCTATGAGCATGTTGCTGAAATTCCAGATATTTGTGAATTTCCCAGTTTTCCTTATGTTGCTAATTTCTAGCTTCACTCCATAGTGGTCAGAGAAATTACTTTGTGTGGTCTTGATCTTTGTAAATTTGTGGAGACTTTTTGTGTCCTCACATATGGTCTGTCTTGGAGAATGATCCTTATAACTCCTACATTTATGCTTTTTGGCTTATGTCTTGTTTTCTTGCATGTGATTTTTCTCTGGGTGACCTTTGCTTTGGTCTTCCATTTTAAAAATTAATTTAATTTTTATATACACTATAAATCTACCCCAATTATTCTCACCCTCTCTTTTCACTTTCTGCCTAACTGTGCCTTAAAATATAAGGTGTGTCTCTTCTACACAGAATATATTTGGAGTATGATTTTATTTCTATTCTGCTTACCTCTGACTTTTGATTGGAGAGTTTAATTCATTAGCATTTAAAGTAATCACTGATAAGGCAGGAATTGCATCAAACATTTTGCCACTGGTTATTTTGTAAATTTTATAACTTTTTGTCCCTCATTAATTCATTACTGCTTTCTTTTTTGTTTTGTTGATCCTTGGTAGTGAGTCATTTGATTACTTTCTCACTTTTTTTATTGTTATTTTAAAAATATTTTCTTTGTGGCTACCATGGAGTTTATAGTTACATCATCTGTATTAATCAGGATTCTCCAGAGAAAGAGAACTGACAGTATATACAAGTTTATAAATACTATGAGATTTGTTATATGAATTGGCTCACGTTACTGTGGGGATTGGCAAGTCTGAATTCTGTAGGACAGCTGGCAAGTTGGTATCTCTGATGAAAGTCTCAGTGAATTCCCCAGGAGAATCTGACTGACAGAAATGGATATATAAGTAATTCTTTCTGATTACTAAAATCATCAGCTCTTCCATTAAGGCCTTCAACTGATTGGAGGAGATTTTTTCATTGCTGAAGGCAATCTCCTTTGTTGATTGTAGATGTAATCAGCCATAGATGGAATCAACTGACTAATGAATAAAATCCACAGAAGACTCTCACAGTAACAATCAGGCCATTTCTTGCTTGAACAAACAACTGGACATCATAATTTACCAATATGACACATAAATTTAACCATCTTAACATCATAAAACTACAGAATCTAGTTTGAACTGATACTAATTTAACTTCAATCTCTACTCCTACTTCTCAACTCCTCTTTATGTAGTTCTTGTTACAAATAATATTTCTATACATCGCTCAATAACATAAATTTATAGCTATTATATGTTTTTATTTTAGATAATGTTAAAACTAAAATATGTAGTTGCTAAACAAGAATACAATAACACTGACATTCATATTTACCCATATAGTTAATTTACTGTGGTTCTTTATTTCTACTTATAGCTTTCCTTTCAATCTTAAGGGCTCCCTTTAGCATATCTTATAGGGCAGTTTTAGTGGCAATGGATTCTGCCACCCTTTATTTGGAAATGTTTTATTTCTCCCACATACTTAAGAGGACAGTTTTACTAGGTATAGAATAGTTCATTGACATTTTTTTCTTTCAGTCTTTTAAATATTTGTTTCCCTGCCTTTTGTTCTCTATGAGAATGGGTGCTGAATCTCATTCTTGTGTGTGATGAGTCACTTCTGTCTTGCTGCTTTTAGGATTCTCTCTTTGTCACTGGCATCCAACAATTTGACTATCATATGTCCTGGTGTGGCTTTCTTTCAGTTTATCCTATTTGGAGTTTCTTGAGATTCTTATTTGTGCGTATCATGCCTTTTGTCAAATTTGTGAAGTTTCTGGCCAATAGTTCTTCATATATTCTATGAAGAGGAACTTCATATGTTCTACCCGTTTTTCTTTCTCTTTTCCTTCTAGGACTCCCATATTGCCTATGTTGGTACATTTCATGGTGTTCCACAGGTCCCTTTAATTCTGTTCTCTTTTCTTCATACTGTTTTTTCTTTCTGCTTCTCAAACTGAATAACTTCAATTATCTTTAAGTTTGTCAATTCTTTCCTCTAGTGTTTACATATGCTGCTGAACCCCTCTTTGACTTTTCATTTATGTTCTTTTACTTTTTAGCTATGGAATTTCTGTTTGGTTAGGAACCACGCATTATTAATAATTGCATCCTGAGTACCTATCTAAGTTTATAACTCTCAAAAACAAGTTATATTTTAAAATAAATAACTTAATCAACTGTTAATTGCTATTTTTCTATAAGCTGCAGTATGTTTGAATCTTCCCCCATTACTATAATATTACAGCTGTGTTATTTATCTTGCTTAGGATACTAAACACCTGTGCTGATTTACAACTCTTAAACAGTCTTGATATATTAATAGTTAAATGTAAAATTACAAATAAGATCACAGAAATTATTTTCAAACTGTAGGGGACTCTCTAGTGAATGTGTTATAAGGCAGATTCTCTGAAATTGAGATTAATACATCTGAGCCCCAAAATCTGAATTGTTGATGATCATACCAGGTAATTCTGATGCAGGAGGTCTGTGGCTTATTATCAGAAATTATGCATTGTAGACTTTATTAATTTATTCAGATAACATTAAGAATTAAGTGTAGAGTGAATATTGTTTTCAGTTTTTCTATTCAATTAGTTTTTCTATTCAACAATTAGACCACACATTGTTTATCTCCTAAAATTGTCATCCATTTTTTCCACTTTAATAACTTAAGCAAAAATAAAACTAGATTTAGCATGATTTTTTAAAAGGAGTTGGAAGCATTGTTCTCTGGATAGAAAAAAAAATCAAAATTATTTTTCATTCATTTACTTCTGTCTCAATTATTTGCCATGACAGTAATAGTCTCTTCATCTATATTTTTCTCTTAAAATTGCTACTATTGAGCTGTATAAGCTTAAGATTACCTGGGAAGAACCATGAACATGAAGGAATAAACATAATTCATATTGCTGCACTTACATGCTTCTATAGTGTTAAAACTATATTGTTTAATTATTTTAAAAACCCATCAGCTATTGGTTTCCTAAGGATCAAACTTCTTTCCCACACATTCCTAAACTTTCATTTTCTCAATTTTTCTACACAATATTAGATTATGCAGCATATGTGTCTTTGTTCATTCACTTATAGATATATTTCCTTAAGAAGTGGCATTTTAGTGATCTCTGCTATATACAATGTGATAGAAGTTATGCATTATTTTCTATTCCAAGAAAACTAAATTGGTACACAGTATGATTGTTTGCTAGTCACTGAAATTGTAGCAGAGGGGGGTATACTTGCCTTATTAAGATGAAATTTCTGGTTTTATTTATTCTAGAAAAAAAGCTCTATCCCCAAATAAAGGATTTGTCTAGGGACCTGATAAATCAGTGCTGCCATATAGAGTAGAGAGGTGATTGGTATGAATATTACAGCTCACTCTTTTTACTGGCTTATTTGTAGGTAGGAAAAAATGAGAAATCGGAGAAAGTATTAGTTCACATTAAATGGTAAAACACGAAGAGGCCACTGCCAATTCAGGCTGTGCTTGTTGATTTCCAAATAACAATCTTGCCCCTGGAGTCATTAAAAGTATTGCTCTCCTGAGAAGAGGCTGAGTCTCTCTCCCTTCAGGAGCTGAATAAACCTGGCGTATCATTTTGTCATTTTTTATGAGAACAGTAGCCCTGAGGATCTTGCTTTAAAAAAAAAAGCAATCAAATATTATCTATGCTGCCTCCTTTGCGGAAGAAAGTAGCCCCATACGTTTGATAAAAATTTATAGGTTAAAAAAACAGTAAATATTTCCATTCTTTAGAGTTAAAATTTGCTGCAACCGTTGCAGCTCAGTGTCAGGACTGAACAGAGGCGATGGGGAATTGGGAGAGAAACACCAGAGGCAAAGATATAGTTAAAGCTGGGACCAGGTGGGACTCTGAGCTGGGATGGAGACTCAAAGATGCAAAGAGGTCCAGCACTGTTTATTTTATAGGGCTGCGAGGTAAAGAAAGTCAAAAATGCAACTAAAGAACTCAGTAGGAGGAAGCAGGAGCTGAACCACCTGCTCCCTTGTGACTGGATGAGTCAAAAGGCCTCCTTCAGCCCCAGTCTCAAGGAGCTTTGCAACACTTTAGTCTTTTCAGGACATCAGGTGCCTTTTCCCGCAGAGACAACTTTGCTATATCTCTGCAGCGAGCATGTGATCTCTGTCTCATCTGTGCCTGACGAAACTTTCTCCAGAAGATGTCTTTAAAAGGAGGAGGTATTTTGCGTGGCAAGTTTTTAAACAATAGATTATTCTATTCCTTTTGGTTATAGTATTTTCAAAAATCGAATTGGAGTCTATGTTCTTAATCTAGAAAAGATATGAATATTGCACTAACCATGATAGTAATAGATGGACAAAGATATAGACCCTTAAAGTATATGCTAACATTTCCTGGGGACAAATGAATACTCTACCACATATAAGTGTTTTATTGGTTTTATATCTGCACATGTAGATAGAGTTTATCCACTAGTGCTTTTCGTAGGCAGACTGGAAAGACCCGTAGCCCGTTGAGGTTTTTTAGAGGACAGAAAATATAGAGAATTCCTGGATGCCTGCAAGGAGATTGCATTACCTGTAATGAGATGAATTCAGGGTTACATTGATAGAATATTTTGGGAGGAGCAAGTAGTCTTACAAACCATGAAGTTCTCTTATTATGGGCTAGTGGGGAGCTGAGAGACACTGGAACTTTATCTTCCTAGGTGATGTGTTTTGGATAGACTATTTGAGGTGTCAGAATCTGGTACTCCATTGTGCAATACATTGAACCCTCTAGCTTGATTGCTTTTGCAGCTCTGAGGTTAATTTTAAAAACTCATTTAAATGATAGAAATTTAAATAGTGTCACATGGAAATACTCATTGGCAGTTAAAACAATTTTATTTACATTTTTGGTGCCTATATTATTTGGGGAGATAATGCGTAAATAATCAACATACTACAAAAATCTGCATTCATTTCCATTTGTATTAAATGAGGGGCTTTTTAAAATTTTTCCTTCAATTTAAAAAAAATGACCCCATTTATAAAAATTATAAATTTCTTGGGTGATGTTAAGCAAAAATTAGTGAACTTTTAACAATGGACATAAAGAAAAAAAGGCTGCTAACTTGGGAGGTAAAAAAAAAGGAAAATATTTCAGAATAGTGAAATTTAGAATGTTGGTGAGGAATGATTTCATCACCCTGTGTCTGTAAGTGGGGAATAGTTTCATCAGTGATAAATATGTTTTATTTAGACACAAAAGGTGATCTCTAAAGAAGAATGAAAGCTCTTTCATTTAGAGCCCCCTCTTAATATAGTTAAGTATTTTAGCTCTCACTGATATGCTACATTTTAAAAGGAGTTTTCTGATCTTTGTTGGCATACTGTTTGTGCAATTAAAAGTACATCACAATTTTTTCAAAAACTACAATTAAAAAAATTACAGGTTGGGAATTTTGCAGCTCCTTTTTTTGCCTTTTAGCAATGATAATCCTGCATTATGTTTGCTTGTTTTCCACTGGAGCAGTTCACCCTTTATTTATGTTAAGGCCTAGGTCACTTGGAGCTGGTGTACTGGGTGACAGCCTTGGTCCCCTCGAACACAACAGGTTTGGCCATTCCCCTGGTAGCAGCAGATGCACAGCTGTCCGGGCTTCCCGGGAAGTCAGTGTGGTTCGGCCGGGCACTGGGCCAGCAGGCAGCCTCTCCAGCCAGCCGCTCATGCGCATTGAACTGCCTGAGCAGTTCATGATGCTCATGGCCTTGGAAGAGATGCCCCTGTCGGGGTGCACCTGGGAGAAGGAGCAGGACCGGCTTGTTCACGCAGAGGCCCTGCCGGACTCCTCAAACCACAGCCCCTGAGTTGGGGCCTGGTAGGAAGCCAGAGGCAGGGTCCCCTCACCAGAGACCAAGAGACATGGAAATAGGGATTTTTTTTCTGTTGTTTTTACTACTATGTCCAAGTTAATGCATTATGTTTTATTACTTTATACTTTATTGTATTTCTTCTGAAACGTCATTTCTATACTGCTGAATTTTGCATTTGTATTTTGATTCCTGTTCAAACAGATTGTTTTATATATAACTCTAAGTTCAAATAAATGGAATTGAAAGAATTTTAAGACTTTGTTTCTTCATCTCCTAGGGTACTTTGGTGATAAATGCAAGACAGAGAAATTTTTTTTTAATTTGCATATGGGCAGGAGGCACCAGGGATCGAACTCCAGACCTCCAGCACGGCAGGTCGGAGCTCTGCCTGCTGAGCCACAGCAGCCGCCCAAGACAGAGAAATTTTGACACCAGAATTTAACATGAATCAGACTTAAATGCACACATAAAAATCAGAAGTATCCTAGTATTGAATAAGAAATATAAATACTGATTTATTACATGTGGCCACACTTGAAAACAATGATTTCTTTAGTTGACAAATTTAATATAGTCTCTTCTATGTGATCATTGGCTTTTGTTTATGTCACAAACATCATCATTACTTTAACATTTTCAGTATCATATAACTCTTAGGCCATTCCTTAATGCCTCGAACCCCCTCACCAAGTTCTTGAGTATAACTGTTTTTTTTAGCTCGTTCAAATAGCTTGAGTGCTTCCAGAGATCTGCTATGGATTATTCTATTCTGACCCAACCGAATTCCTCGAAATTTGTTGTTTAGCAGCTTGAATTGGCCTCTTTTGTTCTCAGCTCTCCTTCTCACTTACCAACTATATAATCTTTATGATTAACCTGAGGATAGATGTGTGCAACTGTCAAGATAGCTGACAAGATTTCAAACTTCCCAATACAACAAAAAAAAAAACTCTCTTTTTTTCATTTAAAACATACACCCACACATTAACTGACATGTGCAATGGTTAAGTATAAACTGATGTGTTATTTCTTAAGGTAAGAGTTATTATAAATTAAAGAAATGTTAAATAATTTATTAAACAAAAGTGTGCTTCCTTAGGCAAATCTTGAATCTTATTAGCACTAGAAGAGACAAAGAAAAGAGATAGACCAGTATAAGAAAGTGTTAGAAGGGAGTTAACTTAAAATACATTCATTGGAGTTGTGCTTTTGAAGCACAATTAAATTAGAGGTTTCATAGATGTTATTTTGTATTCAGATTATATTTTCCCAAAATGTGGTCTTCCGTAATATCAGAAAACTTCGCAGTGATATCAACATTCAAAAACACAATGCCGTGTAAACTTTTAAAAATGTCAGTTAGACTGGGATAGCTTTTTTCTGGAGTTGACTACATGGGATAATATAATAATAATTACCCACAATGCCAGTGAATTACCCACTTTGAAGCTAAGCCATAGTTTATTTTTGGACTACAGAGTAATGGATCTCCATATCTGTTCAATCTAACATAATGTGCCTGTTCTATACACAAAATATACTGAAAATAATGTGTAGTAGGGCATGGGGATTTAGAATTAATTCTTTTTTATTATGTAGCTTAAGGGAAAAACAGGTTGATTGCAATTCAAAGAAAACAGATTCATTTGTTCTGTCTCTTTTAATCAGACTATTTCGTTTTTTTAGTATAGTTTAAAACAATAAGTTTATTCCTGGACAGGATTGTACAACTTTAATCATTTAATTGAGATTGTGCTTCAATAGAGAAGACCCCAGCAGGGAGACGTCTGTTTGACATGACAATGATGAGCTGTGAGATAGGGAAAGAGATATTTTACAACATATATTTATTCAGAAATGCATTGCAAGACCAGCCTGTTGAGGATGCACAGCCACTTCCCTGAATAGTGTCTCAAATCATGTATGTTTTCAGTAGTGTGGTAGGTATAGAAGGTAATTAACAGTCTGAGAAATATTCAGAACCTAATAGACTTGCAAATATGGATAGGTGTAGTATAACTTTCAGCCATAATTTTTCTATTTTGAGTTCAACTCAGTTGAAATGCAGGCCATTTATCTAGCTGTTCAATAGGGCACTTTTTTAATCCTTTGTAGAGCAACTATCATCAAAGTGCACTGTAGAATGCAAATGTTTAGATTGTTTATTGTTTATCTTCAGGTGCTTCTTCTCCCCTCCCCTCCCTGTTCACTCCATGTGGAACACTAAATACAATCATACAGAGTGGGATTTTTTTTTTTACAAACATAAAGTATGTCCACTTTTTATATCTCAGCCATCATCCCCACTCAGCTCTCCTTGCTGTAAGCAAGAGCACAGAGTAATTATAGGCTGCTCATATATTACTACCTGCTGCTTCTTATCCTTGAGCCAGTAAGATGCCCTGTTCTGAATCTAGATTTGTTTCTCCAGAGCAATTGGTATGTTTGGCTGAGGAGAACAATTCTCATGCCCAACACCTCAGGCCTGGAACCACTCTCTATCTGTACTTTTCATCTGTGTCAAAGTTGTAGTTAACCCTGTCTACTTGAACTGAGCCACTTTACCAACTCAATTCCCTTTACATGGGGAGTAGGGTAGGTTGTAATAAAATGTGTGTCCACATACCTACAGAGGCTGAGCTGTAGTAACTTCATGGTGTTACTTCATTTGAAAATCTGAAGAATGTTTGTACTGATGGGGTGGTGATGGCTGTAATGGAAGGAGGTTAGCTTTTAAGGATGCGTGATTTCTTTTCCCTTTCTTTGATTTCCTGCACTAATATTGCCTCTATTTTTATTCTTCTTTGATTATTTATTTATTTATTTATTTGTTTGTTTGTTTATTTATTTATTTCTGTTAGCAGCAAAAACCACAATCTTTCAATCCATGTGCAATGTATGGGTGAAAAGGTTTCCCTTTGTTGTGGATTGCTTTTTTAGAATAGGTAACTTCTTTTTTAAAAAACAGATAATTTTTAGAACAGATAACTTCTGTAGGATGTTTTATTATTTCTTTACTGGCTAAATTGCTTATAAATGCTCTACATGCAGAAGAGACCTCTGATTATATCAAAGATGACTATTTGTCATTGAAAAAGTGTTAGCTCCTAAGGAAATTCTTCTAGGTAATGTGAAGCTAGTTTGCTCCAACCTTGGTTTTTTAAGTTATAACCTGACAGAGCTATATGAAGATGATTTCTGGAGCTTAAAAATGTTAGATGTGCCACAATGAATGGGGCATCACATTTCACATGTTTTTATTTTTTATCCTTTATAGACATTCTACGCTGCCACTGCTGCTTTCTGGATGGTACTGTAGAATTTTAATAGTCCCAATTTCAGGCACAATTTGTTTTTTGTTGAAGTGTCAAACCTATTTTAATGGGGGCTAAAACGATGCAACTAGTCAGGTGCAAAATGGCTGAGGGGAAATACCCAGAGACTGTAGAAGAATGAAGTTTACAGCAACAGACTTTCATTTATGGCTTCAATTTACACATTCAGATCCATATATTCTTTTAAAAAAACTTTGAAATAAACCCAATGACCAAGTACATTAATGTAATTCCATATGTGGTTCATTTTTATGTGGCTAACTAAATATTTGAAGTAGGACATGATCACCTTAGCAAATTATAATCAAACCAGCTATAATGATGCTATTATAGCATCAAAGAGGAAATGAGTTATTTCTTTCAGAAAGAGAACATCCTTGCCCAGTGTTGGCCAGGGTACATCTTGGGATGAATAAATTATGGTTGTATCTGAGTATGGAAAAATGCCTGTAATATACAGTAGAACAGTTGTGATAACAAGAAGACAATGTCATTTACTGTACAAAGGCAGAGAGAAAAAAATGACATTAATAAGTATCAAGTTTCAAGTCCTAAATAGAGATATGTGAAGCAGAAAAAATTGGAAATACACAGAACTATGATTATCTCTGTTCAGACAAAACTGTGAATTTTAACTTATTGCCCCTAATGAGGGTTCTAGCTAATTATGCCCATTTTTTTCTTCTCTCCATTTGTCTATTTTCCCCTAACCAACAGATTTATGCTTTTCAGCTAAAATTATCTCAGGTAGTTTACATTCTATTCTGGCCAATCTTGTAGGTTTATGTTTACTGCTATCAAAGAACTCTTCAGTTGTCTGCTTATCCAGAATTTAAAGAAACAGCTCAAATATCCAGACTATATCATGATCTCTTACCAATCAGCTCATATACATGATGAAATGAGGCCAAGCAAGAAATCCAAGTGCTTCCTAAAACCAAAATAAAAAATCATAATCCATAAAATTTTCTGTTTTTTATCCTATGGGAAGGCTAGACGTAATATTATCTTGTGCCATCCTGATTTTATTATCTTTCTTATTGCAATTAAGGTACCCATAGTAATTACTAAAGAAATATCCCTCCAACAGAATATTTACAATGTGACATATATTATGCAGTTTTTCCCACATTTGATTAATATGTGTTTATTGAATGCATTTTTATTTTACTTTCATAAATAACTTTCATATATTATGGCATTAAACGCTTTTTCAGCAATGAAACCCTAACTTTATGTCATCAAGGGCTTGACTTACAAAGGCTTTACTTGTGATAGACACCAATTATGGTCTTAAGACAGAAATCGTCTGTATTTGAACTTTGGGGAAAATGGTAAACCATGTATAGAACATTTCCTATAAACAAAAGCCAAATGTAGCTATTGTCTGTTATTAATAATGGTTACTTGTATATATACATTTTTAATAAGTGGTAAGGCCCTTGAGAACAGGGATTGCATCCCATTTATTTTAATACCTTATTGTGCTTTTAGTACATTATACTAAAACAGTTATAATTCAATAAGTACTTATTCAAAGAATGAATAAGGATTTACACTTTTCATATGTGAATAGTATTGCTAGGAAGGGCATAGGTTTATCAGGTAGAGAAAATTGCATAGATCAACACAAAATAAACCTTATTCTCTTGAAACAGTTTTCATCCATTCCTGTATTCAAATAACCCAATTCATTTCGTGTGAAATTATTATCATATTTGTTTCCAAAGTAATACTGCATCATTTATTCAAATTTGGTGTCACTATCACCATTAGATTTTACCACCTTCATGAAGCCTTTTCTATCCCCACAACTCCTTCCTTTAAACTTCAAATTGAATTATTTTCTGTACTTCAACTGTGATGATTTCATCTTTTCAGTTTGTTTAATTATTTGTATAGCTTATATTTTTATATATTTTATATTACTTGCCATCCTAGATTGATGCTCCTTTAAAATAGGACCTTGTTTCATCTTAGTATATTCTCCACAGCACATAATAGTGATTCAATAAATGGAACAGTAAACCATTGACAATTTATTAAGTACCTACTTTGTGTAGAAAATTGAGCTGGACCCTGGGAAATAAGAGATGGTTCTTAATCTAAAGGTATTTGTCATTAAGTGGAAAGAGACATGTAAATAACTATATTTATGAGTTCACAAATGCCAACAAATTCATTATATTTGAGTTTATTTGTATAAACTTTCCTTGCTACAGTTTAATTTTTTAAATATTCTTGAGGAAAATTGTTTTATTTTTTCATTTTGGCCTGACCTGGATTTAAATTACAACTTTGTCAAACTCAAACAGGCTTCAAGGCTTCATGAGACTCAGCATGTACCTTCTTTCTGGACACAGTCACACTTCAGCTTACAATTTTTCCCCTTAAAATGGGAGGCTGGTTTACAAGGACTATCAGGCATAAATTATATAGGTGGTTTATTATTGCTTTGGATAAATGAGGCACGTTATTCATATGTGAAGCACATTGAGTAAGTGGATTATTTTCTTACTCTATTCTAAATACCCCACCCCCAAATTTTGAAAATTCTAGCAGAATATTTTGGGAGAGGAAAAGCTATATGGTTCCTTTAGCTAGCTAATATCTAACTGAAGGCTGCAAACAGAAACTGAAATGCAGTCTCTATAATTTTCATTTTAAATTTTACTATTTTATTCTCCTCTCTTGGTACTAGGTAATCAAATATTTTTAAATCTTAACGCATAAAGAACACAAAATAGGAATTTAGCAACTTTTGTGAGAAGTTAAAGAAAAATGTGGGAGGGAATCAAATCTTTAAAACTTGACCCTTTCCTTCTCCAACAGCTCTTGCCTAGAAGCACCTATATATCACCATTAAGTGCTGAAGTTGGTGCCTCTTTTTCCCTTTGTAACATTAGGTAACGTATTTTCAGCTGTTTTTAGAATTTTCAAAAACCGATGTTTTAAATGTTAGGTGCTTTAAACGACTAAAATAGAGTACTGTTGTGTGGGTGGATATTTGTCTCATTTTGCACTCTGCAGCTGAATGTCTAATGCATTTGCAACTGAACAGTGGAAGATGACAAGAAGCAGTCAAGTCTGTATGTACCCATGTTAGCCAACAATCAGTCTCCCTACCTTCTTCCCTCCGTCAGTGAGTACGCGCGCGCGCGCGCACACACACACACACACACACACACACGAGTGAATATGCATATTATTTAGGGGAAATGTTCCTATGTATGCATAAACTAAATTTTCTCAAATCTATAATTTAGATTTTTCACATTTTAATATTTCTGATTTTTGCATAGGTCAAACAATCAATGCACATATTAAATGTGATATTACATCTTGTTTTATCAAAGAACTATCATAAGTGAGGCTAAATTATCTTGCAATTATATTTTAGGATCAAGAAAAGTTTATACAGGTATATGTGATTTTCATTTTCTTGCCTGAAGAATCCACGATATCAGCTTTGCCTATTCTCTACTATTCCATTTTTGTTCTTACATCTACATGCACATTTGTCCAGGTGTCTCAAAGCATGAAAAATGGTTGTTTCCTTCTCTTTACACAAAGATATCTTCTTTTAAAACACACATAGGGTGGTGCAATGGTGGCTCAGTGGCAGAATTCTCACCTGCCATGCCGGAGACCCAGATTTGATTCCCCGAATCTGCCCATGCCAAAAACAAAAATCAAACAAACAAACAAAAAAACCCAACGTGTAAATGATGATGTAAAGAAATGAGAAAGGTGGTAATTTAGAGCAATAAATTTTGAATTATCTCATTAAGTGAAGGCCTTTTAGATAAAGTAAAGAAATTTCAATTTGTCTTTGCTTGTTAAGTATTTAAAACCATGTAGATTGGATTTTGTCAAATGTCCTTGCTTCCTGTCAAGAATTCTTGATATATTTAGGTGCTGATACAGACACCAACTGGACTCTGAGAGCTGGAAACATAGTAGACTACTAATTATCTTTGAATCAGGAATGAATTTAAATATTAAGGTGATTTATAAATTCTTAGTTTATGTGCATCCATACCAAGATAGAAATGTCATCATTCCATTAAGATTTACTATTTTTTTTGTTTTAGATATTTGGTAAGAGAGGCTCAAGTCAGATCTCATTATTTGATCCTACAAAATACTTCATACTGGATCATCTAATTTATTTGTTGGAAATTAAAATACTAGTTGAAATCCATGTGTATGTGTGTGTGTGATATGTGTGACAGAGAGAGAGAAGATGGCAGGAAAGAGAAAGAGCAAGCTCTGGGGGTAATTAGTGCATTATGTACCTAAAGAATCTGTACAGAAGGTGTTATGCAATAAATTCCAAGCTGAACCTCATGAATTAAATTGAAATCTTGCAATAGGGGGTGTTCAGGTATGTGGAATCAGAATATAGAGTTTTTCAACATACAGAAAAGAAAATTAGTTGAAATAAATATATCTCAGAATAGCATAACTTGCAGCAAGTATATAATTTATGAAGTAATTAGGTAATTAATTGAAAAAAATTGTTGAACTGTGCATGAAGCTGGTCCATATTTCAAAAAAAGGAACTTGTATGGCATATAGCAGAATGTGAATACATTCTTTTTGTAGCTTTGAATGCTAATTTTTTAATTGTGAATAATAATATATATGCAAAAAAGGAATACATTTCAAAGCACATTGCAACAATCAGTTATAGAACAGATTTCAGAATTCGGTATGGGTCACAGTTCCACAATTTTAGGTTTTCCCTTCTAGCTGCCCCAAGACATTGGAGACTAAAAGAAATATCAATAATAATTCGTGTGTCATACTCATTTGTTAAATCCTATCTTTTCTGTTATAATCCCACCTTCTCCTTTCATCCTTCTCCCAATCTTTAGGGGTATTTGGGCTATGCCCATTCTAGCTTTCTCAGGTTGGAAAAGAGTGCTGACAATATGAGATAAGGAGATGGAACTAATTGATGTTCTGAAGAGGCTAGCCCCTCTCGGTTTTAGGACTTATCTGGCCTAGGAACCCATCTGGAGGTTGTAGGTTTCTGGAAAGTAGTCATAGTGCATGGAACCTTTATAGAATCTAAGATAAAGCCCTAGGTGTTCTTAGGGTTGACAGGAATGGTTTTGATTGGGAGTTGGCAAACCAGGATAAATATCAATAGCTAGCTGAAGCTTGCATTAGAATAGCCTCCAGAGTAGCCTCTTGATTCTGTTTGAACTCTCTCAGCTACTGATACCTTGTTTGTTACAATTCTTTTCTCCCTTTTGGTCAAGAAGGCATTGTCAAATCCATGGTGCCAGGGCCAGGCTCATTCCTGGGATTCATATCCCACATTGCCAGGGAGATTTTGTTCTAGTTTGCTAGCTGCCAGAATGCAAGATACCAGAAACAGAATGGCTTTTAAAAAGGGGAATTTAATGAGTTGCTAGTCCACAGTTCTAAGGCTGAGAAAATGTCCCAATCAAAACAAGTCTATAGAAATGTCCAATTGAAGGCATCCAGGGAAAGATACGTTGGTTCAAGAAGGCTGATGAAGTTCAGAGTTTCTCTCTTGGCTGGAAGGGCACATGGCAAGCAAGGCATCATCTGCTAGCTTTCTCTCCTGGCTTCCTGTTTCATGAAGCTCCCCAGAAGGCGTTTTCCCTCTTATCTCTGAAGGTCGTTGGCTCGTGGGCTCTCTGATTCTCATGGCTATGTCGTTCTTCTCTGCTCTCTCTGAATCTCTTATTCTCCAAAATGTTTCCTCTTTTATAGGACTTCAGAAACTAATCAAGACCCACCTGAATGAGTGGAGACATGCCGTCACCTAATCCAGTTTAACAACAACTCTTGATTACATCACATCTCCAGGGAGATGATTTAATTACAGTTTCAAACATACAATGCTGAATAGGGATTAGAAGAAATGGCTGCCTTTACAAAATGGGATTAGGATTAAAACATGGCTTTTCTAGGGGACATACATGCTTTCAAATCAGCACAGACTTTCATCCTTGGATATTATGTTCCACATAGTGGGGTGGGTAATGATTTTACTTGCAGAGTTGGGTTTAGAGACAGAGGCCACATCTGGGCAACAAAAGAGATCCTCTGGAAGTAATGTTTAGGCATAATTATAGGTAGGCTTAACCTCTCTGCAACTTGGATAAGCTTCACAGGAGCAAGCTTCAAGATCAAGGTCTTCATATATTGACTTGGGAGTCTGTAAAGTTTGATACAGTATCAGGGTTTTCCTCAGTGGTAATATTTGTTGAATGCTAATTTTAAAATTAATTTTTTCACCCTATGTGTAGATATAAATATAAATTATAATTCACAAAGTAATTTTTGACTTAATGTCATGTTTTGCTTTTTGTTTTCTTCAAAATTAGTACAAAATCTTGTAGAATGTTTCCTAATGTTTTAGGATATCTTCACCTTTATTAAATTTCTTTTTATTAATGTATTCTTCCCTCAGTATCTTCCTAATTGTTTTAGTTTCCCAGCTGCTAACAAATACCATACAAAGGGGTGGCTTAACAACAGGAATTTATTGACTCATGGTTTCAGAGTCTAAAAGGCTTGCTTCCTCCTGTGTCTGTATCTTTTGTCTGGCTGGCAATCTTTGGGGTTCGTTGGTGTTTCTGTCATGTGTCAATGCAGATGGTGATGCCTTCTCTTTTCTCCTCTGGGTTCCATTGACTTCTGTCTTCTAATTGCTCCAGATGGCTTCTTATTTTCTCCGAATTTCACAATGCTTTTAAAGGACTCCAGTAATTCAGATTAAAACCTAAACTGATTCAATTGGGCCACACTTACCTGAAGTAACACCTTGAAGAAATCATATTTATAATGAGCCCACACCCACCAGATTGCAAACCATGATCAAGAAGGTGTCTGAAGTGGAGTACACAATTCAATTCACCACACTACTATAGATCATATATTAGGAAATGTGGTTCTCATTACAATTTAAGGCTACTGTGTATTTAACTTCTAATATACTTTTTTTTTTTTTTTTCGCATGGGCAGACACTGAGAACATAGCTCTAGAGTTTCAGGCACTTCCCTTTAGCCACTCTAATGCACCATAAACTAAAAAAGGGATCTCCATATAATGCATAAGAATAACCTCCAGGATACCCTCTTGACTCTGAAATCTCTCAGCCACTGACACTTTATTTTGTCTCTTTTCTCTCTTCCCCCTTTTGATCAAGAAAGTTTTCTTAATCCCTTGATGCTGAGTCCCAGCTCATTCTAGGATTTATGTCCCATGTTCTCAGGGAGGTTTATACCCCTGGGAATCATGTCCCACATAGAGAGTGGGAGGGCAGTGAATTCGCTTGCATTATTGGCTGAGAGATGGATAGGCAACATCTGAGCAACAAAAGAGGTTGTCTGGGGGTGACTCTTAGGCCTAATTTTAAGTAGGCTTAGCCTATCCTTTGTGGTGATAAATTTCATAGGGACAAACTCCAAGACTGAGGGCTTGGTCTATTGATTTGGTTGTCCCTACTGCTTGCGAGAATATCAGGAATGCTACAATTTTTTCCCCCTTTCTCCCCATTCCCCTAAGGGGACTTTGCAAATGCTTCTTTATTCACTGTTCAAATCACTCTGGGATTTATTGGGGCATCACACTAATCTGGACAAACCTATAAAATCTCATGCCCTATTCAAGGTTCCATGTACTTATGGTGTTCAATTAAACTGTCCATATACATTAAATTAGAAAATGCACTTGTCAAAATATAAATTTTGTACCAAATAAATATTTCTTGCTTTAATATCACACAGAAGTTGAAGTTCTAAGATATGAACGACCATCTATTTTCAATACCCTACAACATTGACATTCCTATGTTCTTTCTTATGCAAAATCATTTTTTAAATTTGTACATTTAGTCACTATCATTGCACACTCCAGGCATTCTTAGATTATACCATCTCAGTCTTTATTGTCTCTCTTTCCTTCTGGTTTCATATGTACCCCCAGCCCTCTTCCCTCTGTCATTCTCACATTCAGCTTCATTCAGTGTACTACATTATTGTGCTACAATCAGGTAGTTTTGTGCTATCCATTTCTTAATTTTGACAGAAATTAAGCCCATAATTTCTGATAGAAATTAAGCCCGTAGTCAGTTATGGGCTATGTTTAACAGGAAAACACCAACAGTACCGCAGCAATAACAGGGGTATGTTATGGAGGGAGGGACAAGAGTTAGGGGGAGGTTTGGATTTTCTGTTTGGTGAGGGTGTGTTTATTGGCTATCTTTCTCTTGGGAACAATGAAATTATCTAAAATTGTGAGTGTTGATGGACTGTTGACTTTGAACATTATACATGAGGCCCAATAGATGGAGGCGAATGAAAGGTGCACTGACTAAGAAGATTGGCAAATGATAGTATATATGTATGATCAAATACTGTGCTGCTACAAAAAGGAACAAAGTTGTGAGGCATGCAGTTATGTGAATGAACCTGTGGGACATTTGGTGAGTCAAAATAAGCCAGAAACAAAAAAAGAGCAAATATTGTGTGATCTCATTTAGAAACTATAAGAAAACTGGAGCCTAAATCGTAAGGTTTTATAAAAGTCACATTTAGTCTGGTGTAGTAATTGTTATTTCGGGGTTTTGAGGAGCTGTTTTATATATGCATAACCTCGTATTTAGAGATAAGAATAAAGTTGATCAGGTCAGGATTAAGGTAATCAGAATACAGGGGTAAGAAAAACATTGCCTGTATTTTAGAACTTGACCTACTTTTCTTTTCTTTTTTTTTTTTTTTTTGCATGGGAAGGCACTGGGAATCAAACCTGGGTCTCCAGCATGGCAGGCGAGAACTCTGTCTGCTGAGCCACTGTGGCCTGCCCAGAACTTGACCTACTCATTGAGACCAAGGGAAGAAGGTTTTATTATGTTCTAGAACCTAAGTTTTCTGTAGCACATAACCTAAGTCACCTATGTGGATAGATGATTTAAACAACCCAAACACAGGAAGCCCAGAATAAGAATGAGAATCTTTAATCTTGTATAGCTTAGTGTAATGCCTGGATACATCCCAGACTATATTAAGCAGATAATAAAAAAGTATTGGCAAAGTCCCTTGAGGGATAGGAGAAACATTATGGAACTATTAAACTTTATCACCAGGGAAACCCTGGATACTGGGCCAAACATTAGAAACACCCAAATCAACAGGCCAAGCCCTTAATCTTGAAGCTTGCTCTTGGTGAGCTTATGTATATAGTGGAGAAGCTTAGCCTACCTGTAATTATGCCTAAGAGTCTCCTCTGGCAGACCTCTTTTGTTGTCAGATATGGCCTCTCTCTCTAAGCCCAACTATGCAAGTGAAATCATTGCCCTCCCCTTTATGTGGGACAAGACATCCAGGGATGAAACTCTCTTTAGTAGCATGGGAGATGACTCCCAGGGATGGGCCTGGCCCTGGCACTGTGGGATCAACAATGCCTTCCTGACAAAAAGGGAGATAAGAAGTGCAACAATTAAGGCATCAGTGGCTGAGAGAGTTCAAATAGAATCAAGAGGCTACCCTGGAGATCAATCCTATGAATGCTTCAGTTAGACATTGCTACCTACCATAACTTCCCAACCAAAATCACTCCTGCCAATCTTAAAGAATACCTAGGGCATTATATAAGATTCTACAAAGATTCCATGCATTAGAGTAACTTTCCAGAAACTTACAACCTCCAGATTGGTCCCTGGACCAGATAAGTCCTGAAATGCAGAGGGGCCAACCTCTCCAGAATATCAACTAGTTCCATCCCCCTATCCCATATCATCGACAGCCCCTTCCAACATGAAAAAGTTAGAATGGACATATCCCAAATATCCCTAAAGAGTGGGACAAAGATCAAAGGCGATGGGGGAGTTATACAGAGAAGTTCAGGTTTAACAAATGAGTGTGATTGCTGAATTATTATATTGATATTTCTTTTAGTCTCCAGTACCTTAGAGCAGCTTGAAATAAAAACCTAAAATTGTGGAATTGTAACCCATACCAAACTCTGAAATATGTTCTACAACTAATTATTGATTTGTACTTTAAAATTTATTGCTTTATATATATTATTTAAAGAGAAGGAGGAGTATAACAGAGAAGATTAGATTTAACAAATGAGTATGATTGCTGAATCATTATACTGATATTTCTGCTCGTCTCCAGTGTTATGGAGCAGCTAGAAGGAAAAATGAAAAATAGTGGGACTGTAACCGATACCAAACTTTAAAATCCGTTCTATAGCTACTTGT
The DNA here is from genome assembly GCA_004026745.1 of Myrmecophaga tridactyla. Lineage (NCBI taxonomy): Eukaryota > Metazoa > Chordata > Mammalia > Pilosa > Myrmecophagidae > Myrmecophaga > Myrmecophaga tridactyla. Next base: position 82,264 of record PVIY010001082.1, read on the forward strand.
GAAAATGTATTTGAAAAATTATTGCTTTTTTGTATACATGCTATATTTGACAATAAATAAAGGTTAAAAAAAAAAGAAAGTTAAGAAAATTTCTTTGCCTCACTGGCACACTGGCAAGGTGGATTATTTTTCTTTTTTCTCTAAATTTTTAAGCTTGTTACCTTGTGTTCAAATCTCTGCTGCCTAAGTATAGGGGCTGAGAGGATGGCTTCTAAATCAGGATTCTGGTTTCGCCCAGAATGACCTTGGGAAAATTACTTAAATATGTTTTTCTATTTTTAATGTAGGGAGAAAAAAAGTACTGGCTGCACAAGTTGGTTGTGAGGATTACATGATAAAATATATGTAAAGCTCACAAAACAGTACTATCATTCAGCAAACATTAGCTATTATTATTATCACTGCGTTTGCTCCTCCCTGGAGATTTGTAGTCTTTACCCTAATGTATTCTTGAGCTTTGCTTTGCATTAAAAAAATAATTTAAACAATTAAATGACCTGCCTTTGGCTGTTGATATGCCATCTCTCCAATTTCTATATTATTAGCACAAGTCAATGTAGAGAAACCTTTAGAACTTAATCTAAAATTTCATCTTGATAAATCCAAATGGTAATGTCAGTGAAACATAATCCAATTGGTTTAATCTAGATGTATTGAGCTTGCTTTGAAATAAATTCATATTTTAGCCCTCATTGTCAACGTCAAATTTATGTCCCAAGAAGTTTCTCTCTTTTCCTTTTCAGGCACCACTTTATTATGTTTTCCATGTTTATCAGACATGGTATTATAAACCAGTATCATTTCAGTAAATTGATACTGGTTTTTTTTGTCTCCCACATTAGCACAAGCAGTAGAAAAGTTAGGTCAGAAATCATCTGTCTCTTGAAGAAGCCTCAACGCAGAGACAGCACAGCCTGCTCTTCCCTACTTGTGAATTCTGAGCTCTTGACATGGATAAAAAGCAGGTACCATTGAAAGAGCTAAAATTATAAGTCTAGAGACATATAGAGGATAGAAAGGTGATATTTTCATCAAATTCATTTTAACTCTCTCTCTCTCTATATATATATATATATATTTGTTTGTTTGTTTGTTTTCGTTACATGGGCAGGCACAAGAAAATGAACCTGGGTCTCCAGCACGGCAGATGAGAACTCTGCCACTGAGCCACCATTACCAGCTCTCACTCTGTATTTTGAGGTGCAGAGCTCATTTCCTTTTTCTTCTTCAAATCACCCCTGAGCCTATATATCATTATCTTTGGGCTGGGAACAGGGTCCTCACACCAAACTCTGGCTCTTCACAAGAGGATGATACACGAATTCTGACTGGGATGAAGCATCAAGGATCTCGAATGCACAGTACGGCAAGGAAAGAGGAAGAATCGGGCTGAAAATAAGCATTTCCTCCAAGCAAAGAATTACTTGTCTCACTACGAACGTATTTTTTTGTCAGATTATTAAAACAAGGGATTTCAGATGACCACATTGCCACAACATTGCTAAAATGGGTATTTAGAAAGCGGCAAAGGATGTGTGATCTCAGTTGTCTACCCAACAGAGACAAGGTGTAGATCTCCAAAATTCATGCTTTCTTTCATTTTTTAAAAAAATAACCATTTAATGAGTAAGAGTTACCCAATATCAATAGTATCCTCTTTAATTGTAGATATAGGTATCTTTGGAATCTGAATTAATTTCTTCTAATCTCTTGTTTTGGAGGACAATTGAAGCCTGAAATAGACAAGTTTCCAAACGTGTCTATCCTAAAACTAAAGAACACCATAAACATTAAGAAAGTCTGGGTTAGTTAATGTCCACTAGATATTCTGCATAGAAAAAAATTAGATTCTTCCTGCCTTGAAAGCTTTTCTCCATACGTAGGGAAGGGAAGAACTAACAAAGAACAGAAACCAATAACCTAAACTACTGGTTCTCAGACTTTTCCAACTGAATGCCGCAAACTACAGAGAAGGGGCAACAGATACAGGCAGTCTGTATCTGTCAGGTTCCAGTAAGGAAAACTACAATCATCATAGATATTTCAACAGAGGGAATTTATTATGTGGACTTGGTTACGCACATGTCCTAGGGCTGAAAGTGCAGTAGGGAATCCTGAGGTAAACCATAAGTAATCTTTGCAAGAGAAAGCTGCCAACCTCAGGGCTGAGAGAACAAAAGGAAGAAGTTGAGCTAATCAGATCAAGTTTAAAGAAGAGGCTGGTGAAAGCATGCCTGTGTCTCTGGGGTGTGTGCAATGAGGTGGATTCTGGTACCTTCCCCATCCCCCACCCCCTCCAGAAAAGGTTGCATTTTATTTTTTCATTTGTGTGTGTGTATGTGGTTTTTCCATTTGCATCTGGGGCAAAGCGCCACTGCTTTGGCGGTGTTCCCTCCATTCTCCCTTTAGTATTCCCTGTTGGTAAAACACCAGAAGTCAGTTGGCAAAGGAGAAATGCAGCTTGTGAGTCCAGCATCACAAGGCAGTGATAGAAGAACGGATTTGGAGCTGCGCGAATAGCTTAATAACAGGTATGCAGCCCCAAACTGCCCTTTAAAATCTCAAGGTTTTTTTTTCTCCCATTTTCAAAATGTAGCATTCTATTCCCTTAATATATCTGATTTCATTTTAATATAAATTAATATTCTTTCTTCTTTTCCAAAATTTCCAAGTAGAGATGTTTCAAGAAGAGATAACATGTGAATCCTGAGGTTTCAAGCACTTCCAAGCACCTTGTCACATACATTTGCTAATAGACAGGCCTATGTAGTAAAAGTGTGGACCTAAGAGTCCGAAATGAATGCACTGAAATTGAGCAGGAGGAGACCTGCTCAACTGCACTGTCCAGTGTGATAACCACAGCCCACAGTGTTGAGCACATGAAATGTGGCTAGTGAAACTGAGGACATAAATTTTTATTTTTAAAATCTTATTAAATTTAATAACTGAGGCAGTGTAAGAATTTGCCTATTAAAAAACACACTTTTTTTGTTTTGTACATTTACATTATCCCTCGCATAGTGTAAGGTGTTATTGATACAGTGTTCATGTTAGCACGTGTCATTTCCAGTATACTGGAAATATATCCGTCATCTGGTCGGTGACAACACATTAATTCGGTTCAAGTGATATTTTTCTATGCACCAAGATAATATTGTAGTGAATTCATTGGCATATTGTATGTAGACAGAATGAGTTACAGTGATACCTATGTAAATCATAATTAGCAATTAAATTGAACTATTTATTATTAATTTAATTGGGATAGCATATTACTGAAGCAGAATCAAGTGGAATAATGAAAGAGCAAAGAACAATAAAGAGAACTACAACCAGAACAATAAAGAAAAAAATGGTGCCATAAGGTTATATCACAAATTCTGTGATGGTTAAGCAATTATAATTTGTTGTAGTTGAGAAAAATGAAAAAAAGTCATTTGCTTGATGTATGCAAAAATGTTAAAGTAAATAAATAAGTGATATTAAGAGGAACTTCAACAAATGCACAGTGAATTTGATAGGATGTTTCCGATCAATACTCAAAAGAGAATCAGAGAAATTACTCATCTGATATCAGAATTAAATGTCTATACTTTTAAAATAATTTTGAACAGGATCAGTGCTTATTACTTTGACCAACTATATAGTGGCAAGGATTCCTACACAAAGAAGGAAACTTTTTAAATGAAGAGAAGAAACATTGTTGATTTATAGCCCAAAAAATTAAACTCATGGCATAGATAGTTTTGAATCTTTTAAATATATCAAAGAAGAATTTCATCTAGATATAAAAATATTATTCTATAATGAAAGATATGGTGCTCTAGCTATGCTAGATAAAAAATCCAAATTTATTTGACTTTTATAATGCAATTTTATTGACATATATTCACATACCATAGAATCATCCCAAGTGTGCAAACAATGGTTCACAGTATCATCATCTAGTTGTGCTTTCATTACCACAACTTTTGAATATTTTCATTACTCAAAAAAATACCTAATAGGGATCAAAATAAAAATGGGAGAAACACCCAAAACATCCCATGCCCCCATCCCCCACTATTATTTATTTTTTGTCCTTATTTTTTTCACTCATCTGTCCATACATTGGATAACGGGAGTGTCAGCCATAAAGTTTTCACAATCACACAGTCACACTGTAAAAGCTATATAGTTATACAATTGCCTTCAAGCACTAGGGACCTGGAATACATATGAACAGTTTCAGATATTTCTTTCTAGTTATTCTAATACACTAAAAACTAAAAAGGGATATCTATATAATGCATAAGAATTACCTCCAGAATGACCTCTTGACTCTGTTTGAAATCTCTCAGCCACTGAAACTATATTTTGTTTCATTTCCCTTCCCCCTTTTAGTCAAGAAGGCTTTCTCAATTCCACCGTGCCAGGTGCAGGCACATCCCTGGGAGTCATGTCCCACATTGCCAGGGAGATTTACACCACTGGATGTCATGTCCCTCTCAGGGGGAAGGACAGTGAGTTCATCCGTGGAGGTGGCTTAGAGAGAGAGGCTACATCTGAGCAATAAAAGAGATTTTCTTGGAGTGACTCTCAGGCATAATTATAAGTAGGCTTAGCTTCTCCTTTGCAGGAATAAGCTTAATAAGAGCAAGTCCTAAGTTTTGAGGGCTCAGTCTGTTAAATTGGTAGCCCCCAATGCTTGCAAGAATATCAGGAATTCCCAAGATGCAGAGGTTTAATATTTCCACATTTTCCCCCAGTCCCTTAAGGGGGCTTTGCAAATACCTTTTTTATTCTCTGTCCAAATTACTGTGGGATATGTCAGGGTATCACATTAACCTGCACAAACCAACAAGATCTCACGCCCTATTCAAGGTTGTATGTAATTACAGTGTTCTAATAAACTGACCATATAAATTGAATTAGATAGTGTGCTACAGAAAATACAATTTTGCACCAAATAAACATGCCTTCCTTTGTTCCCACATAGAAGGTGAAGTTTTAAAACACAGTCAATATCATCCTTACCCTTTAGTCTGATTTATCTTAGTCCTAACCAGCTGTACTTCATTCATATCTCTAATTGAAGTCCGATCCCTTTTTCAGCTTATTAAGCAGTTGCTGTATGGAGTAATGCTGACTTTCATAGCTGCAGAACTGTAGCTCTGAGTTGCAGATGTCACACAGATACCCAAAGTTCCAGGGACTGACCAAGTTATATGCAAAGAGCTCAGAATCCCAGAATTTACAAATAACTGTTACAACTCAGGAACAGAGGTAACTGCTGTAACAGCTTACCATCTAGGAACCTTTACAACAGGCCTTCCCCTTATATCCTATGCTCTCAAATTCAGTTCTCAGAGTTTGCATATTACAGTTAGTCCATATGGTGAGGAATTATAATATTTGTTGTTCTAGTTTGCTAGCTGCCAGAATGCAATATACCAAAAGCAGAATGGCTTTTAAAAGGGGGAATTTAATAAATTGCTAGTTTACAGTTCTAAGGCCGAGAAAATGTCCCAATTAAGACAAGTCTATAGAAATGTCCAATCTAAGGCATCCAGGGAAAGATACCTTGGTTCAAGAAGGCTGATGAAGTTCCGGGTCTCTCTCTCAAGTGAGAAGCACATGGCAAACATGGTCAGGGTTCCTTTCTCATCTGGAATGAAATGTGGTGAACACAGCATCATCTGTTCACTTTCTCTCCTGGCTTCCTTTCACGAAGCTCCCCGGGAGGTGTTTTTCTTCTTTATTTCCAAAGGTCGCTGGCTGGTGGACTCTCTGCTTCTCATGCTATGTCATTCTGCTCTCTCAGAATCTCTAGCTTTCTCCAAAATGTTTCCTCTTTTATAGCATTCCAGTAAACTAATCAGGACCACTTGGAATAGGTGGAGAAACGTGTCCACCTAATCCAGTTTATCAACCACTCTTGATTGGGTTACATCTCCAGGAAGATGATCTAATTATGGATTCAAACATACAGTATTGAATAGGGATTATTCTGCTTTTACAAAATGGGATTTTGATTAAAACATGGCTTTTCTAGGGTACAGACATCCTTTCAAGCCAGCATATTTGTCTCTTTGTTTCTGGCTTATTTCACTCCAAATATTGTCCTCAAGTTTCATTATTCTAGTTGCATACCTCATAACTTCATTCCTTCTTTTTCTTTTTTAAACAATAAAGCAGAAAAGGGACAGAGACTGGCCACATCAGGGAGGGGCAGGTCATGAAGGACCTGAAATGTAAAGACATAGATTTGAATTTTGCCTGTGGGTGGCTACTAAGGACCATTGAGGGATTGTGCTGGTGGGAGAGGGCTTTCCCTCCCTGCCAATGGAAGGATACCTTTGGCAATGTCACTCAAAGATGTAATTGGCGCTCTGCTGACTGGAGAGCCAAATTCCGCTTCAGGCTTGGAGTCTTGCCACAAGAAAGAATTAAAGGGGGAGAAAGCAAGTAGCAGTAGCAGTGACGTTTATTGAAAGATTAGTACACAGTAAAGAAATTAGCATGGGCATGCTCAAGAAAGAGACACATCTCACACTATGTGGATTTAGTTTGTTTTACAGGTAGGTTTTGCTAGCAGTGATTTTCCATTTCAACCTTTGATGCCACTTGTCTTTCTTTTTTTAACTTTTTTTTTATTGTGAAATAACATATACAAAAAAGCAATAAATTTCAAAGTACACTTCATGTAGTTTTAGAACATTTCAAAGTATGGTATGGGTTACAATTCCACAATTTCAGGTTTTCCTTCTAGCTGTTCCTAAAAAGAAATATCAATAGAATGATTCAGTAGTCATATTCACTTGTTAAATCCTAACTTCTCTGTTATAACTCCTCCTTCTCCTTTGATTCTTCTCTCAATCATTAGGGATAATTAAGTTATGCCTATTCTAATCTTTTTTTCATGTTGGAAAGGGGTGCTGATAATATGGGATAGGGAGATGGAACTAGCTGATGCCCTGGAGAGGTTGGCCCTTCTGGGTTTCCCAACTTATCTGCCCTAGGAACCATCTGGAGGTTGAGGTTTCTGGAAAGTAATCATAGTGCATGGAACCTTTGTAGAATCTCAGTGTTCTTTAGGGTTGGTAGGAATGTTTTTGGTTGGGGTTTGACAAACCATAATCAATATCAATATCTAGCTGAAGCTTTCATAAGAGCAGCCTCCAGAGTAGCCTCTCTACTCTATTTGAACTCTCCCAGCCACTGATACCTTATTTGTTACACTTGTTTTCCCCCTTTTTGGTCAGGAAGACATTGTCTATCCCATGGTGCTAGGCTTATCCCTGAGAGTCATGTTCCGTGTTGCCAAGGAGCTTTTCACCCCCAGATGCCATGTTCCAGTTAGCAGGGCTGGGTATTGATTTTATTTGCAGAGTTAGGCTTATTAGAGACAGAGAGGCCACATCTGAGCAACAAAAGGGATTCTCTGGAATTAATGCTTAGGCATAATTATAGGTAGGTTTATCTTCTCTGCTATTGAAGTAAGTTTTGTAAGAACAAGCCTCAAGATCAGGGGCTTGGCCTATCAACTTGGGAGTCCATAGTGTTTGAGAGAATATCAGTAGTTCCATATTTTTTATTCTGTCCCTCAAGGAACTTTGCTAATACTTTTTTCTTCCATATTTTTTCTCCTGTCCCTCAAGGGACTTTGCCTATACTTTTTAATTATCTGCTCAACATACATACTCCATTCCTTCTTGTAGCTGTTCAATATTCCATTGTATGCATACACCACAATTCACCTTTCAGTTCACCAGTTGATGTACCCTTAGGCCACCTCCATCCACTGCAAATTGTGAATGCTGCCACCTTAAACACCAGTGTGCGCATGTCTATTCATGTCCCTGCTTTCAGTCCTTCCAGATATATACATAATAAAGGGGTTGCAGGATCATATAGCAATCCTATACTGAGCTTCCTGTGGATTCACCACACTGCCTTTCAGATGGGCTGCCCCATTCTACTTCCCAACCAACAGTGAATAGGAAACAGTACATCCCTCTCTCCACATTTCAATGCTTGTATCTTTCTGGTTTTTTTAAAGTGTCATTCATACACCAAGCAATCCATCCTAAGCAACAATTGACGGTTCCTGATATAATCACATAGTTATGAATTCATCACCACAATCTATATGAAGACATATCCATTTCTTCCACAAAGAAAGAAGAAGAGGAAGGAAAAAAATGAAGAATGAAAAATAATAATAAAATAAAATAAAAAAGAGAAACACCAACACCAACCTCAAGAATCCCATACCAGAGACTGATAGTTCTTTTATTGCTTCATTACTCTGTATGTGATACACATTGAAAATATTTATATTCAGATTCCTGAAGTAGAATCTGTACAAAGTGTCATGGATAGAGTTGTTAAAATCATTTTGTATATATGTTCAAATGCTATGAATTGTTGTCAGTTTATGGAAGTATTGAAAGAAATGGACAACGAATTTAATGGTGCTCTTTGCCAGTACCTAATGGTTGAGTCTCAGGAGAGCTTTACAAAGATCTACTGTTTTGTGGGCGGCTGCCATGGCTCAGGTGCCTCCTGCCCATATGCAAATCAAAGATCTACTGTTTTGTAAAAATTTACTGTTAACTGCAAGTACAGATTTTATTGGAATAAAATGCTTGACAAATATTTAATAATCAAAAAAAAGAAAAATGCAGCATGATTTACATTTTCTCATCAGTATCATAATACCTATATATGAGCTATATATTAAGCTCCAAGCTTATTTGTGATGTAATAAGAATCTACGTTGATATTTGAAAGTTTTCATCATGCAAATCAATAAACACCGATTTTAACACAATTAACATGAAGAATATTTTCATTTACATTTATAGTGTTATCTGAAATGGTTGCAAAAACTACAAGAACAATTTGAAGAACTTTTTGTGGATATTGATAAGTTTAGAATTCCTTTTTTAGTAATGGAATATGCCTTTAAATTTGATGTTAATTTTACTGAATTGACCCAAAAGATGGTGAATTAAATTCATCTGGACAGATATAGTTTTGAAACTGATATACTTTTTCTCCAAAGACCAATAAATCAATCCTTCTAATATTTGTGGATGCCAATATTAGAGGAAAGGATTTCTTTTGGTACTCAATGTAGTTATTGGAACACTTTAAGTATCTAGAACAGCTTGGGTGTATGAGTCTGCTATTTTAAGTGTATATTTTATGAAATCTAAAGCAGGTATTTCCAATGGAAATTTGGTGTTCAAATTGTAAAATACGCAAAGGATTTTGAAGATAGTATGAAAAAGAATATGGAAAATATCTCAATACATTTTTATATTTACTGTATGTTGAAATGATTGTTTTGGATTTACTGGGTTACATGAAATATAATATTAAAATTAATGTCATGTTTCTTTTTATTATTTTCAATGAGGTTACTAGAAAATTCAAAATTAAATATGAGGCTTGCATTATAATTCTATGAGATTTTGCTTGAATGCTGTAAATGCTTACTATTACTATTTTATAAGCATTTCCCATTTCCTCTGTCTTTTTCCTACTGTGTATGATCAGCAATAAATACTATAAATATTTCACTGCAAACTGTATTTAGTATTTATACTATATACTTGGAGTCATTTTTGCAAATTATTATTTGTTCAGTTTTCAGAGAGCAAAGTTGGAAATGATATTTTATTATTAATCTATACATTGTCATAGTCATTTTAGACACCTGACAATTTAAAGTTTAAAATATTAATAATAGGGGTGTAAGGGTAGTTCAGCGGTAGAATTCTCGCCTGCCATGCAGGAGACTCAGGTTCGATTCCCCGTCCATGCACTTTCCAAAACAAACAAGCAAAACAAACAAAAAAACAAACAAGCAAACAAAAATTCAACAAACGGTGCTGCAATAACAGGATACTCACATGGAAAAATAATGAAATGTGACCCCTGCCATACAGCGTACAAAAAAATTAATAATAAATCAATCAGCTTTGTATCTTTTCCTTCTGGGCAATCTCATGCAGAAGGCTATGCCTTTTGTGCTAACACACACTGTATTTCCTTCCCTTTTGAATTATTTGCTCTTCTCTTAAGCTGAGACATTGAAATGAGCTTATCAAAAGAGCTTAAAGTGAGAATAAATGTGTATAAACTTACTTTCCAGTTGTAAGTGTGTTAAATTCATCAGAGGAAAAATATTTTAAAAAATATTTGCTAGCAAAGTGGGCAAGGATAGGTGGTCTATCTGTAAAAGTATTGGTGTCATGTTTCCGTGCAGGCACCTGGTAAAATCCTGTCTATTCAGTCATAGAGGAAATGAACCAGCAATGAAATGAACATAACTATGGGATCACTAGGCACAAGCAACACTCAAAGTGTCCTAGAAGTAGCTCACATCACAGCCTCTGGGTAATGTAGCTGGAGGTACACTTGAAATCACATGTTGGAACCACAATCTCTGCAACTAATTTAATTAGAGTCAGGGCCACTAAGAGGTGGACAACAGTGGGATATTAAGGTTGGCTCTGAACTGTGAATGATGCTGGATTGTCATAGATCCAGCTCAAAGCGTTTCAATGCTTTGGACTGCGGTATAAATGCAGTGGTATCTTATACTGAACCCCTTCAGTAGGTTTGACCTCCAGCTTCAGGGATCTGGCAGTCCAATCCTGAGCAAAAACAAAAAAAGAAGAAGAAGAAAGAAAGAAACAAAGAAAGGGAGAAAGGAAGGAAAGAAGGAAGGAAGGGAGAGAGAGAGGGAGAAAAGAAGGAAATAAAACAAGAACAAAAAACAAAGAAATTAGGAGCAATTCCAGTATCCCTCGACAGTGCATTCTGCTGGCCCATATTTCATCTTCTTTTGAGAGGCATGGAGTAGGTAGAAACAACAAACACATCTCCATTTAACAGACAGGTGTTTTGTAATCCCTATTTCTTTTCTTCTATCTCTTGTGAACTTCTATCTCAGCTATAGTGTAACTTTCCTCTGTCCTGGGAGGTCCTTATTTAAAAGACATAGAGTAGAAGCCCTAAATTGGGTTCAACCATCCATCACAGCTCAATGAATTCCGTTAAATGCATGGGCTTATGCACATGTCCAGGTGCAAGCACACTCAAACACACATATGCACACACCACAAAGTCCCACTGCAAGGAGTGTGTTTGAGGCTTAGAATAATGCAGCTTATCCATTATTTTAGCAGCTGGCAATACAGGCATACTATCAGTGCTTTAGAAGCTGTCCCATAAATGCATTCTACCACACTATTTGTAGAGGAGTTGCCTGAAAACAATGCCATCAAGTAGACCCAGAGAACGTCAAGGTGAATTTCAATTTTGCCAGCAAAATCTTTGCTTTTAAGAGGGGACATTAGCAAACTAATATTTATGAAAAGAAGCCTTGGAATTAATATAAATTACTTATGTGATCCCCATACAATACAGGGCCTAGGGAATGAGGAGAAAATGTGCTCTAGTTTCCTATGCATAGAAAGTCATCCTGTGATGTAAATGGAATACAGATTGATGTAAAAGAAAGGTACTCATAAGATACATAGATGCTTATTTGCCAGAGACGTTTTAAATAAAGTACTATTACATACAAGAAATGAGGGAAAGATGTAAAATTATAAATGGAGCATCATCAAATCTATACTGTCTACTTATCATACTGTAAAATCCTTAGGGAATGTGTGTGAATTGTCCTATTTCTTATCCTCTAAGTGGGGTTAAAATAGGTCCAGATAATTATTCTTGTCTTTTTTTAAATCCCTTTCAACACTTTCACTTTAGCTTTCATTCTTGCTTTACTCTGTGACCAACTGGACTTTGCAATTAAGGTACAAAATCTGTCTGAGGAAATAAGGATAGCCAGGCCAACCGTGCATATGGTAAATAGCGGTCGCATTAAGACGGAATAATAGCAGCATCACTGTAGTTATTCTATGCTCTTTGTTATAATTTATTACAGTACTTAATCAAATATGTCAAGAATTGGTCTTGCTGTAGACAAATTAAGGGACCAAGGAATCACTGTCTCTTCTACTGCATTTTAGTTGATAATAATTTCAGAACATTTAAAGAGACTAGCACCAACTTTACCTTTTGTTATCATTGCAGAGTTTCTTGAGATGTAATTTGCACACACAAATTATACACCCTAACCGTTTTTTCCATACAACCATGGTATTCCCACTACTTTTTTCTACTCAACTTTGTCTTATGCAAGTTGGCTTATGTACACAGTATGGATAAGCATGTATTTTTCTTCTCCCAAAATGTAGAATCCTAGATTGTTTGCTACCAAACTCCCAACCAATCTAGTAAAAAAAAAAAAAAAATAGTATTTTTTCTACAAAGTCTTCTTACTAAATTAAATACATGGGACAGATTTTTATTTTTACTCCTCTATCTTCAAGTAGAAATTAGACAGTTAAGCAAATAATTTTGTTCCCAACAAACCCTGCAGAGTTCTGCAATTTTATTGAGATGTAGTCACAAACCACACCATATAAACTATCTAAAGTATACAATCACTGGCTCACAGAATCATCACATAGTAGTGCATATATCCCCATAATTGATTTTAGAAAATTTTTGTTACTCTAGAAAATAAATAAAAATTAAAAGGAAAACCCCAATCCTCTTATACCTCTTATCCCACCCACTCCCAATTATTGACCCATAGTAGTGGTATAGTATATTTGCTACTCTTGATGAAAGAATATTAAAATGCCACAGTTAACTATAGTCCATAGTTTGCAATAGGTAGGTACATTTTCCCCCATAAACCCCTCTATAATCAACTTCTTCTAATAGTGTTGTACATTTGTTCTAGTTTGTGAAATAACTTTTTTATATTTGTACATTTAATCCCAGACATTGTCCACCACAAGATTCATGGAATTATCAATTCCCAGGTTTGAACCTTCAACTTTCCTTCTGATGACGTAAATGACTCTAAATTTTTCCTTTCCGTCATATTCACACACCATTCCGTACTGTTAATTAGGCTCACGATAACATGTTCCCATCACTTCTATCTGCTTCCGAAGTTTTAAGTTCAACCGAGTAAAACATTCTGCACATATTAAGCAATCACTCCCCATACTTTATATTCATTTTACATCCAGGTAACCTATATTCTATATTTTATGTCCATGAAAGAAACATATATAATATATTTATATAATTAGTTCATATCAGTGAGACCATGCAATATTTGTTGTTTTGTTTCTGACTTATTTCACTTAACATAATGTCTTCAAGGTTCACCCATGCAGTCACATGCTTCAGGACTTCATTGCTTCTTATCACTGAATAATATTCCATTGTATGTATATACATTTTGTTTATCTATGCTTCTGTTGATGGATATTTAGGTTGTTTCTATCTTTTAGCAATTGTGAATAATGTCACTGTGAACTTTGGTGTGCAGATGTCGGTGCCTGTACCTGCTTTCAGATATTCTAAGCATATTCTGAGGAGCGGGATTGTGGGATGGAAAGGGAACTTTCTATACTTAGCTTGCTGAGGCACAAACAAACTGTCCTCCACAGTGGCTGTACCATTTAACATTCCCACCAGCAGTGAATAAATGTTTCAATTTCTCCACATCCTCTCCAACACTTTTAGTTTCCTGTTTGTTAATAGTGGCCATTCTAGTAGATGTGAGTTGATATCTCATTTGTGGTTTTAATTTACATTCCCTAAAGCTAAAGTAGCTGAATATCTTTTCGTGTGCTTTTTAGCCATCTGTACATTCTCTTTGGAACAATGTCTATTCATGTCATTTGCTCATATTTTCAATTAGGTTGTCTTTTTATTGTTGAGTTGTAGGATTTTAAAATATATTCCAGATGTCAAATCTTTCAAATATGTGGTTTCCAAATATTTTCTCTCATTGAGTCAGTTAACTTGTCAGCCTTTGATAAAGTCCTTTAAACACTGAAGTATTCAGGTTTAAGTAGTTCCCATTTATCTATTTTTTCTTTCATTGCTTGTGCTTTGGGTGTAAAGTCTAAGAAACCATCACCTATCACTAGATCTTGTGGATGTTTACCACTATATTTTCTTCCAGTAGTTTTATAGTACTTGTTTTATATTTAGGTCATTTATCCATTTTAAGTTAATTTTTGTATAGCGTGTGAGATAAGGGTCCTCTTTCATTCTTTTGGCTGTGGATGTCCAGTTTTCCCAACACCATTTATTGAAGACACTGTTCTGTCCCAGTTGAGTGGACTTGGGAGCCTTGTCAAAAATCAACTGACCATACATCTGAGGACTTATTTCTGAACTCTCAATTTTATTATATTGGTCAATGTGGCTTAATATGCTTTGAAGTCAGGAGGTATGATAATCCCCACTTCATTCTTTGTCAAGATGTTTTTTTGCTATTCATAGCCCCTTACCCTTCCAAATAAAACTGATAATTGATTTTTCTATTTCTCCAAAGAACTCTGTTGGAGTTTTGATTGCTTTTGCATTGAATTTATAAATCAATTTGGGTACAATTGACATCTTAATGACATTTTAGCCTTCCAATCCATGAATACAGCATAGCTTTCCATTTATTTACATCTTTGATTTCTTTTAGCAATGTTTTGTAGGCTTTTTGTGTACAAGTCCTTTATATCCTTGATTAAGTTTATTGCTGGATATTTTATTCTTTTAGTTGCTATCTGTAAATGGAATTTTTTTCTTGATTACTTCCTTGGATAGCTCATTACTAGTGTACAGAAACATTATTGATTTTTGTGTGTTGATCTTGTATCATGATACTTTGCTGAACTTGTATATTAGCTGAAGTAGCTTTGTTGTCATTTTTTAAGGATTTTCTAAGTATAGGATCATGTCATCTGCAAATAATGAAATTTTTACTTCTTTCTTTCCAATTTGGATGCCTTTTATTTCTTTTTCTTGACTAATTGCTCTAGCTAGAACTTTCAGCACAATGTTGAATAACAGTGGGCATCCTTATGTTGTCCTGATCTTAGAGGGAAAGTTTTCAGTCTCTCACCATTGAGTGTATTGGTTTTTCATTCATGTCTTTTATCATGTTGAAAAACTTTCTTTCCATTCCTACCTTTTGAAGTATTTTTATCATGAAAGGATGCTGAATTTTGTCAAATGCCTTTTCTTCATCAACTGAGTTGATCAGGTGTTTTTTCCGTTTTGATTTGTTAATGTGATATATTGCATTAATTGATTTTCTTGGGTCGAACCATCCTTGCATAATTGGAATAAAACCCACTTTTCCATGGTGTATAATTCTTTTACTATGCTTTTGGATTGGATTTGAAATTATTTTGTTGATGATATTTGCATTTCTATTTATTAGAGATATTGGTCTGAAGCTTTCTGGTAGTATCTTTATCTGGATTTGGTATTAGGGTGATGTTGGCTTCATAGAAGGAGTTAGGTAGTGTTAGTTAGTTAGGTAGTGTTCCCTCTTCTTCAGTTTTTTTGAAGAATGCATTTGAGCAGGAATGGTATTAATTCTTTTTAGGATGTTTGATAAAATTGGCCTGTGAAGCCCTGGGCTGTCCTTCTTGGTAAGTTTTTCATGATGGATTCAATTCCTTTGCTTGTGATTAGTTTCTTGAAGTTTTCCATGTCTTCTTGAGTCAGTGTAGGTTGTTTTTGTATTTCTAGGAAGTTGTCCATTTCATCAAAGTTGTCCAGTTTGTGGGTATTCAGTTATTCATAGTAACCTCTTATGATCTTTTTTATTTCTTTGGGGTCAACATAATGCCCCCCATCACCAGTATTTCTGATTTTACTTGTAGCTTCTCTCTTTTTTGTCTCTGTCAGTCTAGCTAAAGTTTTGTCAATTTTATTGATCTCCTCAAAGAACCAACTCTTGGTTTTATTGGTTCTATTTTTTCTCTCCATTTCATTAGTGTTTGCTCTAATCTTTGTTATTTCTTTTTTTCTGCTTGCTGAGCATTCTTTATCCAGTTTTTCCAGTTGTCCAATTAGGTCATTGGTTTGAGCTCTTTCTTCCTTTTTAAGGTAGGTATTGAAGGCTGTAAATTTCCCTCTCAGCACTGCATTTACTGCACCCCATAAGTTTCAAAACATCATTTTCTCTTTTCCATTTGCCTAAATGTATTTACTGATTTCTCTTGCAATTTCTGCTTTGACCTACTGATTGTTTAAGGGCATGTTGTTGGACCTCCATATATTTGTATATTTGCTGAATCTCTATTTGTTATTGATTCCCCAGGTTCATTCCGTTATGATCAGAGAAAGTGTTTTGTATAATTTCAATCTTTTAAAATTTATTAAGCTCTGTTCTCTACCCCAGCATATTGGTCTATTCTGAAGAATATTCCATGAGCACTTACTAAGAAGAAGGTATATCCTGCCATTTGGGGGTGCAATGTTCTATAAATATCTGTTAGTTCTGGTTCATTGATCATATTATTTAGGTTCTCTGTTTCCTTATTGATCTTCTGTTTAGATGTTCTATTTATTGGGGAGAGTGGGGTGTTGAAGCCACCACTATTATGGTAGAGTCATCCATTATGAACTCAGTTTTGCCAGAGCTTGCGTCATGTACTTTGATTAGAAGCATAAATATTTATCATTGTTATTTCTTCTTGGTAAATTGCCCCTTTTATTAATAAATTTTATCATTCTTCATCTCATAATATTTTTGCATTTGAAGTCTATTTTGTCTGATATTAGTATTGCTAATTCATCTCTTTTTTTGGTTACTGTTTGCATGGAATATTTTTTTACATCCTTTCATTTTCAACCTATTTGTATCTTTGGGTCTAAACTGAGCCTCTTAAAAGGGGAAAATTCAACTTCCCCATTTGGAGAATTCCTGATATTCTCGCAAGCAGTGGGAACAACCAAATCAATAGGCTGAGCCCTCAATCTTGGGGTTTGGTCATATGAAACTTATTCATGCAAAGGATAGGCTAAGCCTACTTAAAATTAGGCTTAAGAGTCACCCCCAAAGTGACACCCCACTCTTTTTTTGCTCAGATGTGGCCTACCTCTTTCTCAGCCAACATGGCAAGCAAACTCACTGCCCTCCCCCTCTCTACATAAGACATGACTCCCAGGGCTGTAAACCTCCCTGGCAACATGAGACAGAAATCCTAGAATGAGCTGGGACTCAGCATCAAGGGATTGAGAAAACCTTCTTGACCAAAAGGGGTAAGAGAGAAATCAGACAAAATAAAGTATCAGTGGCTGAGAGATTTCAAACAGAGTCAAGAGGTTATCCTGGAGGTTATTCTTACACATTATATAGATATCCCCTTTTTAGTTTAAGGTGTATTAGAGAGGCTAGAGAGAAGTGCCTGAAACTGCAGAGCTGTGTTCCAGTAACCATGCTTCTTGAAGATGATTGTATAATGATATAGCTTTTGCAATGTGATTGTGTGATTGTGAAAACCTTTTGTCTAATACTCCTTTTATCTACTGTATGGGCAGATGATATGGATTAAAAATAAATAAATAATGGGGGAACAAATGTTAAAATAAATTGAGTAGATTGAAATATTAGTGATCAACAAAAGGGACTGGTAATGGGGGATAGAAAAAAAATCAATATCTCAATACCTCTGCACAGATGCTTCAGCTGAAATGACCACCAGATTGTGAATTATTTTGGGAATAAAACACATTTCAATTGCAAATTATTTCATTCTCTTGTCCTGATGAATTTCCTAGTTCTTCTGAAAGCTTGCTAACTATGAATACCTCTGTACAAAAATTTCTTGATTTTTATGACTTATGATTCCTACCATGCTTCTTGCATTTTAAAAAATATTTGATTTTAGACAAAAATAAAGAGCTATGATTGTATATTAATAAGTATATTATATAAATAAACACCGTAAGATTTAAATGAAAAAATAAAAATAAAAAAATAAAATGAGTCTCTTTTAAACAAAATGTTGATGGATAATTTTTTTAATCCATTCTGCCAATCTGTGTCTTTTAATTGGTGAGTTTAATCTATTAACATTCAAACATTATTATAAAGGTATGTCTTACTTCAACCATCTTATCCTTTGGTTTTTACTTTTGAGATCTATTTTTCCTCTTTTAATCCTTTTAGTTACCTTACTATTACTCTTCATTTCTTTTCTATCCTCCAGAACTTTCTCTCCTGTTTTTTATTTTCAGATGGCAGAATTTCTTTTAATAGTTCTTATAACAAACCCTCTAAGCTTCTGTATAGCAGTGAATACTTAAAACTTTCCCTCACTTTTGAAGGAAAACTTTTCTGGATAGAGAATTCTTGGATGGCAACTTTTCTTTTTCTTTATTTAAATATATCATACCATTGCTTTCTTTCCTCCATGATATTTGATGAGAAATCAGACTTACTCTTATTTGGCTTTCTTTGTATGTGATAAATCACTTTTTTCTTGCTGTCCTCAGAATTTTTCCTTCCCTTCAGCATTGGGCTTCTTGGGTTTGATTTTCATGTCTTTTACAAGGGTTGGGAAAATTTTAGCCAATATTTCTTTGAATATTCTTCCTGGCCCTTTTCTCTTCTCTTCTCCTTCTGGGACTCCCATGATGTGTATGTATGCATGCTTTGTGTTGTCAATCATTTACCTGAGATCTTGCCCAATTTTTCCACTTTTTTTCTCCATTTGCTATTTTGTCAGTTTGAATTTGGTTGATCTGTCTTCTAGTTCTCTGATTATCTCTTCTGCCTTTTCAAATTTGCTGTTGTGTGTCTGCAGTATATTTTAAATTTCATCCAGTGTCTTTTATTTCCATAATGTTGGTTATTTTTCTATGTACTATTTTAAATCCTTCTTTATGTTCATCTAGTATCTTAATATTCTTTTATCTCTTTCTGCACACTTTTTTCCTGTCTTTTAATTGATTCAAGAGATTTATCTGAACATCTTTGATTAGTTTTTCCAGATTCTGTATCTCCTCTGTCTCTTTTATTTGTTCCTCTGACTGGGCCATTTCTTCTGAAGTTTTAGTATGCCTCATGAATTTTTGTTGATATCTGGTCATCTGATTATCCTGATGGGTCTGTTCTGAAGGTCAGTTTCTCTCTCTTACCTAGGATTTAGTTGTTACGTGGGTTTGTATTAGGGAACTGCTTTAACAGTTGGGATATCAGTATTGGTCAGCCAAAACAGGGCTGGGTACCCATGCAGGGAGTGCAGATCAGTTCTGATGTGCCGGAGATAGGGACTGGAGAGACTCTAAAAAGCCATACAGTTCCCCTGAACTTTTTGGCTTGCCTAATAGGTGGTTTGGCTATTTAATAATCCTCAGAAGACTTTCATCTCCTGGAGTCCATAGCATGTGGCCAGGCAGGGCTGAAACTGTGGGGTTCCTGTGCCTTCACTTCGCTGGTCAAAATCAGGCTCATTGTGGGGCTGTTTCCCCCTTTATACTTGCAGCGGAGGACTCCCCCAGCTGTCCTGGTCTACAATTTTCCCTCAGGCAAGAATCAGGCTGCCCACTGCTTTTTCCCTCAAGGATGGGAGATGTGCGCAGGATCTGTGGTTGGAATAATCATCTCTGTCCACATTTTCTCACACTCTTCATGTCTCATTGACCTGGGCCTTGAAATACACTTTCTTGTCTCCTGAGTCCCCAGGCAGCTGATTCAGACAGTTTCTGTCTGGCGATAGATTGCTGCTTTGGGGAAACTTGTTGCTTTGGGGAAAGACATTCCCTCACTGTCCTGGTTTGAAGCTGATATGTACCCAAGAAAAGGCCATGTCATTTTAATCCATTCCTATGGGTGTAAACCTTCTGTGGGTGGGACATTTTGGTTAGGTTATTTCAACTGAGATGTGAGCCACCCCATTCCAGATGGGTCTTAATCCTTTTCCTGGAGTCCTTTATGAGAGGATAAAGGACAGAAAAAGCTGACAGAGCTTAGAGGTAAAAGCCCCAAGAAGCTAAAAGAGGACTTTCAGGACACAAAGAGAAAGTCACTGTTACCAGAAGCTAAAAGCAAAGAAACCTGGGAGCAAAGGATAAGCAGATGCCAGCCATGCGCCTCCCACATGGCAGAGATGTCTCAGATGCGGGCAGCTTTGATCAGAATCTGGGTATCTGATGATGCCTTAATTTGAACATTTTCATGACCTAATAATAGTAATTGTAAGTTAATAAATCCCCATTGAAAAAGTCAGCCCGTTTCTGGTATATTTTATTCCAGTAGCTTTAGCAAACTGGAACATCCTCACTAATTCTCCATTTTGGAATCTCTTCATTGGTGCTCTTTTGTATTCCATCTTTTCTAGTGGGTGGCATCCTGATGTAGGTCCCTGTAGGTTTGTATTTCTGTGTCTGGATATAAGTGGTATCTGTCTAACTTCTGCGAAAGGTTTTACAGTCTGTGTCCCAGGGGGAGGTGGAGGGGTTTCCATCTGATGCTTCTGGGCACTTTCCAGGCTACCTGGGACTAAGTGGGAGGGAGGGAGAGGACTGGCTAGTCTTGGATAGAAATTATCTACCTGATATTTTTCTTTTTTTGATTCAGCATATGTGGGATTTTTTGCCAGTCTTTTCCTGCCTCCAGAGTTCTGAACAAGTCCGTATTGTCCTTTTCTTTTCACTGAATCTTTGGGGAAAGACTGTCAGTAGCTGTTTATGTCACCATGGCGATGATGTCATCTCTCACAGTTTTTCTTTAAAATCCATTTAAACAAATACAAAATGCCAGAAATTGAATTAAAAATCTACGTTTTAACTGGTAAAATATGTCATGGGCCTTAAGCGATACTTGCAAGATTATATACTTAGAAGTTCATAGATGTAATGGATTCTTGGATTTTCCCCCAAGTCTTTAAAGTTATTATGTCAAATCTAGATCTGGAGATTCTGCACACTGGTGTGAGTTTACATTACAACCTTCGGGTCATCTGGGTATTGGTTGGGTTTTGATCTTCATTATGAAACTGACATCAGCAACTACATGCAAATCTGATCTCTAAGAGTAGAATATAGAAGCTCATGAAAGTTCCACACATACACTCTTCAGCCACATGACATATTAATCACATAATCAAATTTCAATGTTGTTTTATTGAAAGATTTTTACCATGGTATAACCTTTTCCTTATGCAAATTCATCTCAGAATAAGATTTGTAAATTTGTAATTTGTCCCAGTTAAAGAAATCAAATCCAAGAGGAAACTCAATACTTTTTCCATCCTCTTAGTAATAGGATGATTTATTTATGAGTTGAGTTACATAAGTAACATCTACCTTATTAAGAGTTAGATTGAGAAAGACATTTAAAATGCACAATGCTTTTCATTCCAAAGCTTAGTGTCCATCAGCGTTTTGTTCCCTTTAGAAATCTAATACAAGTATTTTCATCTCAAAACATCGTATGAAGGATTTTGGGTCAGTCTCTCAAAATACATCTAGTTATTTTTAACAAAATGTCTAAAGCCTAAAACTATCACTCTCAACACTGGAAATCATTCCATACCAGTTATCTTTTGTTACAGTGATGCTTTGTGAGAAACAACTACAACACCTAGAACAGTAAGCATTTATTGCTACATATCTGAGCTGGTTGGCTATCAGACAGCTGGTGATGGATGTTACTGCTCATGTATCTGTGGGTCAAGTTGGCTGACCATTGACTGATTTATGATGGCCACAGCGGGGACAATAAGGATGAGTCAGCTCTTTCTCATGTCGTATTCTTCAGTAGGCTAACCCGCTTATGGTCTCATGGCAAAGGCAGAGAACAGCAGTACAAATGGAAACATGCAAAAGCCTTTCCAAGCCTGTCTTGTGTCACATCTGCTAACATTCAGTTGGCAAAACTCAGTAGCAAGGGATGGTGAGAAGGAGCGGCACTTTTACATGGGAGTGTGTATTGAATCAAAGAAGGGCTAGGAGGACTAATAACACACTCACTCTCTCACATCCTAGAATGCTTATTTCATTTTACTTGAGAAATAAATATGTTGCTATATTGATAGCTACAAAAAAATTCAAATAATGTGGAGGAAGTGAGATTTTCTACAAACTAGCACAACCTGGATGCTGTTATCACTTCAGTGTATGTTCTTTCAGACTTTGCAAAGTATGCATGACAGATGAGATTAAATTATATATTACTTTTGTGGGCAGGCCACAGTGTCTCAGCGGGCAGACTTCTTGCCTGCCATGCCGGAGACCTCGGTTCGATTCCCAGTGCTTGCCCATGCAAAAAAAAATATATATATTACTTTTGCTATTGTGAAATAAACTCTTGGTAAACTAGTTCTATAAGGAAACTTTTATAATCTGATAAATGTGCAAAGCTACGTTAAACTCATAGCCAAAGATGAAACATTAGATATATTTTCCTTAAAGTAAGGAACAAGAAAGAGCCTGCCATCACTTCTTCTGTCCAATGATATATTGGAATTTCCATCAAATAAAATAAGAATGGAAACAATTAAAGGAATAAGGGACTGACAAGAAAGCAACACAATTGACATTATGCACAGACAACACTGTCTGACTGCATGGAAAATCTGAGTATCTACAGATCAAGCTAATAGAACTATAAATGGAATTCCACAATTTTTAAAATCAAGAGTATTTCTATATATCACCAGTAATGAAACCTAAAGGAAGTAATCTACTGAAGAAAAAAATTATAAAGTATTTATAAATATTTAATAAGAAGGGGGAAAATGATTATGGTGAAAATAAGAAAATATTTTTAAAGATATAAAAGAAGACCAAAATAACTGGAGCCATATGCAATGTACTTTCATTAGAATGTTCAATATGAAAAATATTTTAATAGTTGTCAAATTAATAAAAAATCAATACAATTCCAGTAATCTTAACCATATATTTTAAAGAAGCTTGATAAACTGACTTTAACAGTTATGAAAATTTAAGAAAGAATAACAAGGAGGTGGGAACTTCCCCCATTATAATTCCATAGCAATTTTTTAAAGTGGGGCTTTGTTAGAGGGGTAGACAGGTAGAAAACTAGACTAGAATAAAAAGCCCAGAAACAGAAGTAAGCACATTAAAAAAGTTGGAATATGTCAGAGTTATTACATATCTGTAGAAAATGGATGGACTGTCCAGTGATTATTGCTATGAAAATTAGATCATCTAATGGAATAAAAAAGATCCCTATATTTTTCAATAAACTCCAGTTGGTTAAAGACCAAAATGTGGAAATGAAAAATTTAAAACTTTTTAAGGGAAACATAGAATATCTTTGTATTTCCTTTAGGGTAGGGAATAATTTTGTAGAGATGCATAAGGTACAAATGCTAAAGAAAAAGATAAATTCCACTATATTAAAAATGTTTAATTATAAATTAAAAACAAGCCACTTGGCTATTATATTTGCAGTGGATATAACCAAAACCGTTCAGTTTAAAGTCTATATACATAGCTCCTAGAAGTCAATAATAAAGGACAAAAATAATTAAAAATGTCCAACAGGCAATTAACAACAACAAAAAAAGATATCTGAGTTGCCAATGATCAGTTTGAAATAAAATTGTTCAATCTCACTAGTGATCAGTAAACTGGAAACTAAAATTGAAGAGAACTAGTATTTCCCATCAACTTATTGCCAGTTTTTTTTTTTAATTCTCAAAAATTTGAAGAGAATGGGGTGATAAGAACTCATACATTTGTGGGAGGAGTGCAAATTGTTTCAAATCACTTTATATATATATATTATATATATATATATATTTTTTTTTTTTTGCATGGACAGGCATTGGGAATGGAAGCCGGGTCTCCAGCATGGCAGGCGAGAACTCTGCCACTGAGCCACTGTCACACTGCTTCAAAGACTTGAGACTACAATTTGGCAATAACTGAAAAATTGGAAGAGTCACATGATTTACAACCCAGCATGTGTATGGACAAAAAAATTTATTGCAGCATTTTTATAGTAATCAAGAATTGGATCTATAACCAAATGTCCATCCATAGGTGAATGCATAAATTACCATGGAATATTCATACCAATTTGTTCCTATAGGAAAAGAAGTTGCTTCTGTAACATAAAATGGGGAAATTTAATGCAGTGAATTAGTAGACAGGTTATGGGAGGGCTAGGAAACCAAACAGGATGGTGAGGAAACCCAGGGATTGATATTGGCAGGACACTGAACCACAGAGGAAATGTAGCTATTGCCAGAGATATAGCCCAAGTCAGAAAGGAAGGGGGAGCACATAACCTGGCTTCTCCCTTTCTCTTGTCTTTCAGTTTGCCAGTCTCGCTCATTGGCTGAACACATCTGGAAGCCATCTGACAACAAGACTTTGATAAGCGTAACTGCAGTGTTAACACTCCACCCCTCTGCTCCTATGAATCAGAGGAGAGCAAGGGATGAAAAGGGAATTATTTTGAGAGAAGCTAGCCACAGGATTGGCACGAGCCACCCTTTTACTACTTAGTAACTGCACAGCCTAATTTCGTGCTTCCACTGAATGTGAGATAGTTATCTACCAAAGGAAAAAAAAAATACCAGCACTCTTTCTTCAACGAAGAGAGAAGTCAAATTCCATCAGTCACAGTATCCTTCATAAGGTCCAGATTCTCCAGGGAATAAGAAATTGTCTCTATCATTTCTGATTTATTCTTCAGAGTCTGTGACCTATAAGCTAAATTAAATGTTAAGCATTACCAACATTCTCAAAAAAAAATAGTAAGGGAACAGGGAAGAGAAAGTATCTTTGATATATATTCACACACACGCACATAAAAATGGACCTAGCTGCTACAGACTTAATTTTGGAATTGGTCAAGATGCCATAGATTTTATTGGTCATTGTTCCTTCCATCACCCATTATATCTTTTCTCTCTGACAGTCTTTCAGATGGACAAAGTCCTTTTATTGGTGAATTCACCTCACCCATCATTCCTGAAGGAACTGGTCTTACATATATTGAGTTGCTATGCTCTCCCATTGATCATTGCTCTAAAAAAAAAACCATGGAAGTACTACAGGGCACCCCAAAGGACCACTGTGTAGCAGAAACCCAATTTCACCTTGGTTTTCAGTGTCCATCACCCCAGCCAATTCAGGAAATTACTTCCCTGCTTGTTGCATTAGTGCCATGAGGAGCCCCAAATTACCATGTGCTATCCTTGTTTTGTCCCGTGTTGTGGCATTGCACCCTTAGGAACTAAGACCTTTATAACAGCAGATGCTGTTTATGGGAATGGGAATCAAAGCTTTACTAGTAGATTATTAGGTAATAATGACTGGGATCACTTCCAACTCTCACTTTTGGGCTTGTGTTTTTTGGTTATGCAAGAAACAGTCTCTCTAATTCAGAACATATAGCACATCCTTTAGGACAGCACCTGACCTCATGTGCCATCTCATATCTGGTGTTGTAATTTAGTCCTAAGTAAGCCATTTCACAGGAAAGCTGATTCTAAAGATCAGTGTCTATCTTGGGGCTGAGCCCATTGCTTCAGTTTGTTTGTTTTTGCAGTAAAATATGTTTATTCTTTGGACTTGCTTGAGTTCAGTCTCATCCAGACAATTTTCATTTTATAATGGATTATGGCTGCACATAACCAAATTTAGGTCTGGTGAATTTTACAGCATATAGTTTGTGAAGGGTAACTCAGGATGCCTAGTCATTTGGTGTACCATGGTTGAACATTAGTTCTCTATCAAGATCAGGCAGGCACAGCTAGAATTTAATCCCCAGCACTCTACCTCCATAGTCTATCCTTTTATCCACATACTTACTGTGTCAGATTGAGTTATGTACCCCAGAAAAAAACCCATGTTCTTAATCTTAATCCATCCCAGTGGGTTTGAGCCCATTGCAAATAGGACCTTTTGAAGATGTTAAGGTGTGGCCCAACAGAATGAGTTTGGGTCCTAATCCTGTTACTGGAAGCTTTATGAAGAGAAAGCCACTGTAGAAGCCAGAAGCCAAAGGAATCAGGAAGAGAAAAGAGAGGACATTGCCATATGACAGAAAAGCCAAGGATCCAGAATTTCTGGTAGCCAGCCCCAGAATACCATTTTTTTTTGAGGACAAAGCATTGTCTGACACCTTGATTTTTGAACTTTTCCTAGCCTCAAAACTGTGAACCAAAAAACTCCCAGAGTTTAAGTCAATCCATTGTACGGTATTTGTTTAGCAGCTGAAACTAAGCTATTTTGCTACTCTTTGTATTAAAATAACATGATTGGGAAGGGCACATAATTTTTAGAGTAGTAGTCACTTTTGAAAGAAAGATAAATAAATGGGGCTTCAAATATATCTGTAAATTTTTGTTTCTTTAAAAACAATGTAACGATATAGTCAGCCATTTATTATCCTAGTCATTTAACAATATATAAACACCTACTCTATTCCAGGCACTGTTGTGAGTATCAGTGAACAAAGCAGATAAAAATTCCCACTCTCGGGGAGTATATATTCCAGTGTGAGATATACACAATAAAGGAGAGAAACAAGGAAAATTTATTGCATGTTAGGTAATGATAAAGAGAAAAATAAAGCTAGAAAAAGATGTAGGAAGTTTTTCTTTTTTTTTTTTTGAAGAGGAGGGTGTTGGAATTTTAGATAGGTGGCCAGGAAAAGCTGCATTGAGGTTAACTTGAATAAATACCTGAGAAAATAAGCCATGCATAGCTGGAGAAGGAAAATTCCAGGTAGAGAGAACAGTAAAGGCAAAGGCCTTTATCACAGCATACCTGGTGCATTTAAGGAAAGCAAAGAGGCCAGCATGATGAGTGAAGGAGGAAAGGGAAAATAGAGGGAGATGAGATCATAGAGGCACTGGAGCCAGATGCTGTAGTATAATGGTTATTGTAATATCTTTGACTTTTACTTGAATGAGAAGGATATTCATTGGGAGTTTTTGAGCAAAGGAGTGACATGCTCTGACTTAGCTGTTCTTGAGTCTCTCTGATGAGTTAAGAATAGATTTAAGGGGAGCAAGGGGCAAAAGCAATGGACTAGTTAGTTAGGTTATTATTGCAATTATCCAGGTGAGAAATACTAATTGCTTGAACCAGACTGGTATCAGGCAAGTGATTAGAAACAGTGAAATAATGGATGGATTTTGAAGTTAGAGTCAGTGACATGTTCTGATCAGTTGACTGTGGGCTATGAAAACAAGATGGGAATAAAAAATTATTCCAAAGTTTTTCATCTGAACAATTGGAAAATAGAATCTCCATTTATTGAGGTGGGGAAGACAGTGGGGAAGTCAGGTTTGGGGGAATGTCTAAAGATAAGTTTTAACATGATAAATTTGAAACGACTGCTAAATCTAAGTGGAAATGTCAATGAGGCCATAGGATGATAGAAGTATGGCATTTAGAGGAGAAATCATGGAAGGAGATATTCATTAAACCTATATGCTTATCAAAGGAGTTAACAAGATAGAAGAAAGGAGAGGAATTAGCACTGAACCTTGGAACACACAAAGTCAAGAGTTGGAGAAGATAAGAAGAAACTAGCACAAGATACAAAGAAGAGGCAGCCAGTAAGGTAGGAGGAAAACTAGGAGAGTACTGTTTTCAGAAAGCCAAGTGAAGAGGCTATGAAGGAAAGAGTGTGTGAAATGGGCTCTCAGATAAGGCACGGTGAGAACTAAGAATTAACTATTGGATTTAACAAAAACAATGTCATTGAGAATTTTAATGGAGCAATGGGGGTGAAAGTTTGTTTTTTGCTGAAAATGGAAAGAAGAGGGAGACATCAATACTACTCCTACAACAGTTAAAAAGATAATGATAGGATTTTTTAACAAATTTGTGACAAAGCACTTTAAAATTTAGATAAAATGAGCAAGTTACCAGAAAAATCTAACTTACAAAAACTGACACAAGGAAGTGAAATCTAAATAGGCCTTACATTAGAGTTCTTCAGAGAAATATATATATAAATACATATGAAGACAAATTATATAATCAATTCAATGGATATAAACATGCATTTGATAAAATAAAATTCCATACTCATCAATGTAACTCAGGCTAGGAATGGAAGAGAACTCCCATGACAATACAAAGTTTATTTATAAGGAATTTATATAAATGTATACTTCACTGGGAGAATTTGAAAAGTTTCCACCAAGATCATATCCAAGACAAGTATTGTCTGTTCAACAACATCTCTGAGGCCCAAGTCAGTGAAATAAGGCCAAAGAAATTAAAACTCTAAGAATTGGAGTGGAAAAAATAAAACTACCATAATTTACAGATGGCTTGATTTAGTATGTAAAAAATTCGAGAGTGCACAGATAAACTATTATACTTAGAAATGAATCTATCACGGTGGCTGGATGCAAAACCAACATACAAAATTAGATTTCTATACTATCAATAAATTATTAGAAAATGAAATTTTAAGGAATGATACTACTTATAATGGCACAAAAATACCTATGAACAAATACAAATAAAAGATGTGTAAGAATCCTTCAGTGAAAACTACAGAACATTGTTTTAAAAAAATTAAGAAGATTTAAATAAATAAATTGTTCAAATTCTGGGATTGGAAAAGTCAATATAGCAATGATGTCAATTTTTCCCTAAGTTGATATATAGGGACAATACAAACCAAATAAAAACCTTAACAGGTGTTTTGTGAGAGTTAACAAACTTCTTAAGTATATATGATGATCAAAAAGCTAGGAAAAGCCTAGAAAACCTGAAGAAAAAAATACTTACTCTGCAAATATAAAGGCCTTTGATAAAGTTATAGTAATTAATACATTGTGATATTGGCACACAGACAAATAGACCAATAAAAAGGAATTAACAGTTCAGAAACAGACTCACAACATATGGTCACACATTTTCTGATAAGGCTGTACTGCAGAACAGTAGGTAAAGGGTGGCCTGTTTAACAAATCATGCAGCAAGGAATTGGAAATCTATATTGGGCAAAATGAAGCTTGACCTCACTTGATCCCACAGACACAATTTAATCCCAAATCAATTATAGATCTAAATGTGAAAGATAAAATAATAAAGCTTTTAGGCAAACCATACAGCATACTTTCATGACCTTGGGACAGGTAAAGATTTCTTAAATGAGACTTAAAAAGTACTAATTATAAAGAAAAATGCCTGATAGCTTTTACTACATTAAAATTAAGAACATCTATTAATCAAATGACACTTAAGAGAGTGAACATGTAAGCCTTGTTCTGGGACAGCACAGTCACAATATGTATGATCGTCACAGGGCTTGATTCTAGAACATATAAAAACTTATTCAAACCAATAAGAAAAAGCGAATAAAAATGTAAAAAACATATTTGAGTAAGCACTTTACAATAGAGAATATCTAAATGACCAATAAATAGATGAAAAGATACTCAACATAATTGATAAGAAAAATGCAAATTAAAACTACAATGTCGAAAATGTAGAGCTGTGTTCCAGCAGCCATGTTTCTTGATGATGATTGAACAATGATATAGCTTTCACAATGTGACTCTGTGATTGTGAAAACCTTATGTCTGATGCTCCTTTTATCTACCGTATCAACAGATGAGTAGAACATATGGAATAAAAATACATAATAGGGGGAACAAATGTTAAAATAAATTTAGTTTGAAATGCTAGTGATAAATGAAAGCGAGGGGTAAGGGGTATGGTGTGTATAATCTTTTTTTTTCTGTTATCGTTTTATTTCTTTTTCTGTTATCTTTTTATTTCTTTTTCTAAATCGATGCAAATGTTCTAAGTGATGATGAATATGCAACTATGTGATAATATTAAGAATTACTGATTATATATGTAGAATGGAATGATATGTTAAAGTTTTTGTTTGTTGTTAATTTTTTTAATTAATAAAGAAAAAAAAACTACAATGTCACCCACTCCATGCCCACCAGAAGGACCAAAAGGACAAAGATTATTGGTATTAAGTATTGCTCAGCACGTGGCATAACAAGAACTCATACACTGCTGATGGAGTGCAAATTGATTTAAATACATTGGAAAACATTTTGCATTTTCTTCTAAAGTAGAACCTACCCTGTTATCTATCACTTTCTTTCCTAGGTATATAAAAGTACATGTACATATGCACCAAGACAGTTCATACCAATGTTCATGGAAGAATTATTTTCAATATCCAAGAATTAGAAGCAACCCATATGTCCATCAATAGTAGAATGGACAATTAAATTGTCAGGCATTCGTACGATGGAGCAGTATAAAGCAAAGAACTGTAGCTACACTCACACATGAATGAATCTTACAAATGTAATGTGGGATTAAAAATATAGAGATGAAATAATATACATTCTCAAATTTTATTTGTATAAGGTCCAAAAAATAGACAATACTAAAATACAGTATTTGGAGACACAGTGCAATTTGAAGGGAACATATGGACATTTCTGGAGTATGAGTTCTAGTCTTGACTTGCTTGGCATTGATGCTTGCTTTGTGATAATTCACTGCATTGTACATTTTTGGTCTCCATCTTCTGTATATGTGTTACATATCACTATAAATATTTTTAATAGAGGTTGCTTTTTTAAAATCTGGAAATTTGGTTGTTTGTTATGACTGGAAATTATCTTATGATCATATTGTGTTCCAGTTAGAATGCTGCACCAGGAATGGCTGCTGGTAAAGTTTGGGGATGGATGATCTTTTGAAGAACGCACATCTTTCTCATCCTACTCCCAGTTTAATTGCAAGTTGCGGTAGAGGGGTTTTCAGCCTTTTTTTTAATCCCCTACCGTAGGCTATAATGTCAGGACATGCAATATCGTTAGAATCTATGCAAGATCTTCCTTCCCGCTGTGCTTAATTTCTGAATCCAATGCTGTCACAAAAACAGATGCAATATGATGCCAGTGAAAAACAAGTACTGATTTTCACCAGCACTCTGTAGCCTCTACTGTAAATTGGTCTTGTGCACCCTGTTCAGGCAGATGAAATGCATATTTTTAAGGGGTTTTATTTTAAAACAGGGTAATAGAAAGCAAAATTACTTTCAAAATTAGGAATAGTGGGTTTTTATCTCATGGAATCAAAATCATCAAAATAGAGGTAACTATTTTTACTTACAGTATTTATCTCTAGTTTGTACCAGAAAGAATGAAAGCAATATTTATTAAATTTGATAATGCTAAAAAGCTCATAAAATCTATTATCTACTTTAAGTCTCATTTCAAACTAACTTGATGATCAGATCCGTAATTAAATGGAAAGTGCCAAACCCTAAAATAAAATTTCTAATAATTGTAAGTGAAGGAAAATGAGGACTCTCTGCATGCTTAAAATGCTAATTTATTTAACTGACAAGATAAATACCCTTTCTCCTTTCATCAATTATGCAATCACGCTAAGTTTGAATTCAGACCTATCTACACAATAATCAAACAGTTGGCAGAAGGAATTATTAAGTACACAGGTCTTAGGCAGGGAGTTGTTTCTGAACATGACTTACAAAATATGCCATCAAAGTATTAGTCTAATAGTACTGTTATGCAGTGGGAGAGGTTACTACGAAAGCTTTGTATTCCTGTTTGTGGATATCATGTTTCTAGCCTACCTCATATTTCACCTTACTAATGGAGAAAGAAAATCTTTTACTTACATTATGACTTTGAGATACGTGCACTCTGTATTACCACAACTTCCTCATTCTACCAGTTTTGGAGGTAGAAATAAATTCATATGTTTTGATTATTCAAATTAGGGGTTTCAGATCCTACTTGGCTGTCCTAAGCTTATCTTTCTTTCTGATTACATTCCCCCCACCCCACCTTTTTTTGTTGTTAATTCCAAAAACTCAAGGGCTAACATCAACCAACACTTCGTTCCTGTTACAATGGCTTAACAAAGAGAAAGCTTGGGATTCAGATTTCTCACACCCCTCCCGCCCCCCCCCCACACCCGCCACCCCATGGTACTTTCTCCCTTTTAAGAATTGGGGAATGGGGTAGGGAGTCTAACTTTCCAGCACAGCCTTCTTTAATCTCTGTTAAAACTCTTGTAGTAAGTGAAGTAGGATCATCTTCAAAATGTGGAAACTAGCAGCCAATTTATGTAGCTCTAAGATTTTTATAGCCATTATATTGCATACTCCACCCACTTCTCACCAGACTCCAGCTAGTCACCTTCTGGAACTTCAATATCATTCCCAGGTCAATTTTTATGTATTTAAGCAGCTAACTCTAAAGAGGTTTTCCACCTTGGGCATAAATTCTTTGAGATCTGTTCTCTCTTCTTCTCATCCTCTACAATTTTTTCTTTCCTTAGCTCTCTCCAACCCCTTTTGCCTTCTTTCTCTTTAAAAAAGCTTATCTTAAATTTCTGTCTGAGAATGAAAAACAATCTTTTCAGGGAAAAATCCACTTTATCACATATAGAGCAGAGACTACATTTTCCCAAGTCTTTTGGTGTCCTAATTACAATTAAGTACTAGAAAACTTTAAAGAAAGAAGTGTAAAATAGGTCACATTTTTCCTTAGCAGTAGCTTTAGTTTCATCCTCGACTCCTCTCACTTTTCACTATCATTATAAAAGTCTGTTGATTGTACCTCCTAAATATCATTTCATTCTGTTTTTTTCTCTCCAGTTTCACTCTCATTACTAATTAGGGCCTCCATCAGCCATCCAAATGTCTCCCTCTACATTAGGTTGACTTCTTTCAATCCATTCTTCGTACAGAATGATCTTTCGATACCTTCTTTCTTAAAATTTCTAATTATTCTAGAATAAGTCCAAAATTACTCAACCTGGCCTTCAGATCCTGCATGATCTGAGCTACATTCTGCTTAAGTTTCGAGCCTTGC
Source organism: Myrmecophaga tridactyla (assembly GCA_004026745.1). Lineage (NCBI taxonomy): Eukaryota > Metazoa > Chordata > Mammalia > Pilosa > Myrmecophagidae > Myrmecophaga > Myrmecophaga tridactyla. Next base: position 114,996 of record PVIY010001082.1, read on the forward strand.
CTCTTGCTTTACCTTTTCTTCAATATCTGTGACCAGCCATGCTGAACTTCATCTAGAATATCTCTAGTTCTCTATGACCCCTAGGCCTCTCACAAGACAGTTCTTTGAGTGGAACACTCTTCTTCTTCTTACACCTTTCTTGCTTGGCTAGATTATATTTCAAATTTCAAGTTGGCCTAATGTGTCACCTTCTCCTCTCCTTTCCTAGTTCCTGACTGTTGAGGACTGAATAACATACCCCATAAAAGATATATTCAAGTCTGAATCCAGGTTATGGGTGGAAAACATTTGTAGACAGGACTTTTGAAAATGTCATTATTAGCTAAGGTGTGACCAGACTACGTGAGGGTAGGCATTAATCCAATAAACTGAAGTCCTTATGAGCAAAGACAATTGGACATGGAAGTAGAAGTCAGAAGTCAGTGGAAAGAGCAGACATGAGGAGAGAGAGGCTGCCATGTGACAGGAGGCAGAGATGTAAACCGAAGGAACCAACTCATTGGGTTGTATTTGTTACGGCAGCTCAGACAAAATGAGAACCTTCTTCAACCTCCTTCTAAATTAAGGGCCTTCCTTGATCTTCCTTCAGTGACTTCTATATTTCTAGCCTAATAATTATCATACTATCCTGTATAAATTTGCCTGTCACTATTCCCAGTTAGTTTGTAAACTCCAAAATGCTGCTCTCCCTTTTTAACCCAATAGTCTGACATGAAATTTGTTTATTACATCCTTTTTAAATTGAACAACTTATGAACTATTAGTCTTTAATTTATTCAAGCCATTCCAGATTCATTTATCATTTCATTCTAAAGTCTATTTTTTTGTTTGTTTGTTTGTTTGTTTGCATGGGCAGGTACCTGGTATCAAACCTGGGTCTCCGGCATGCTAGATGGGAACTCTGCCTGCTAAGCCAGCATGGCCCATCCTCTAACGTCCTGTTGTGTCTCAAGAATTTATTTTTATATCCTTGATCCTAAGGCTTTCACTGTTATTTTACTATCATCTTTGGTGGAACACATTTTCTAATAGCTTCTTGAAAAAGGAAGTGTATGATAAGTAAATAAGTAAATATATTGAGATTTTTCTTCCCTCAAAATGTCTTTGTTCCACCCTCACAATTAATTTATGTCTTGTCTGGGTATGAAATTCTAGTTTGAAACTCATTATCTCTCGGAATTTTGAAGGGATAACTCCATTTTTTTTAACTCAAAAATTGTTTAACACATCAGTGGTGTAACTAGAGTCAATTCAACCCTTACATGCAGGAAAAGAACTTTTAGCACCAAACATTTCTAATTACATGCATGTTGTCGAGGACTTGTTAAACAGCATCAATCAAAATATTATGCTTAACTTATTTAGAAATAAAAGAAAAGGAAACAATTTTTAAATTCATTTTTTAAATTCCAACAAAGTTTTTATTTCAACAGTAACTGTGGTTTTTTTTTTTGTATTTCAGCTTGAAAATAATTTCTAAAATCTGTAAATCACTTAAAAGCTTGGGTTATTACTACTTCCACTACCATTACCACCACCACCACCACCACCACTACTTATTATTCGTGACATCTTTTTTTCCTTTTTGGTGTGCAGCTCTAAGTTTTAATACATGTATATATATATCCACGTAGCCACCACCACAATCAGGATATAGAACTGTTCCGTCATTTAAAAAAAAACCTTATGCTGCATCATGGTTGTCAAGTCCTCCCCCATTTATCTGGTAACTGTTCTTATCTAGCAGCCCCTTGTCTGTTTTCTGTTCTTATACATTCAGTATTCCTTTTAATGTCATATAAATATAATAATATATTATATAATCTTTAGTGACTGGTTTCTTTCACTCAGCATAATTCCTTTGAGATTCAACAATTTCATTATGTGTATCAATAGGCATTCTTTTTTTTAATCACCCTTTAATATTCCATTGTAGAGATACACTATTTTTTGTTTATCCACTCACTTATTGAAGGACATTTGGATTGCTTCCAGATTTAGGCAATTAACAAGAGGAGCTAATAAAAATACTTGGTATATGATTTCTTGTGCAATTATGCATTTTTATTTCTCCAGTGAAATACCTAGGAGTATGATACTGGGACATGTGTTAAAAGAAATGTATGTTTAACTTTATATGAAACTGAAAAACGTTTTTCGGGGTGACTACGTATTCTCAGTAGTATGTGTGAGGATTCCCATGGCTCCGTATCCTTGTTAGCACTTGGTATTATCAATGTTTTATTTAAGCCATTTTAATAGGTATACAAAGGCATGTAAATATGAATTTAATTTGCATTTCCCTAGTGTCTAGGAATGTGGAGCATCTTTTCATGTGATTATTTGTCATCCAGATATATTTTTAGATAAGTATCTGTTGAAATATTTTTTCCTTTTTTTTTACAGGATTGTACGTTTTCTTCCTGTTGCGTTTTGAGAATTCCTTGGATATAAGTCCCTTGGTCATACTAGCAAATGCTTTCCTACAAGTCTGTAGCTTGTTTTTACATCTTCTTAACCATGACTTTCTCACAAAGCTTTTAATTTTTATGAAAATCAAATCGATTTATCATTCTTTTCTTTTATAAATTGAGCTTTTGGGATCATATATAAGATATCTTTGACTAACTCTCAATCACCAAAATTTTTATTCTATATTTTCTTCTAAAAGTTTTATCATTCATATTTTATGTTGGCATATCTACATCTACAGTAAATTTCTCTTGAGATAAATTGAGATACATCGATTTGGGGAGAATTGACATCTTAATTACATTGAGACTCCCAATCCATGAATACAGTATGTCTTACCATTTATTTAGGGCTCTTTAAAAATATTTTCATCACTATTTTGCAAATTTCAGCATGTAGCTCTTATACATATTTTGGTATATTTATACCTAAATGCATTAGTTTTCTATTGCTGCTATAACAAATTACCACAAACTTAATGACATAAAACAACACAAATTTGTTTTCTTATTGTTTTACATTTTATACATCCAATCTCATAGGACTAAAATAAGATGTCAACAGAGCTGTGTTCTTTGTGAAGGCTCTTGATGGTCAGGGAATCTTTTTCCCTCCCTTTTTCAACTTCTATTTGGCCACCCAAATTTCTTGTCCTGTGCCCCCTTTTTCTATCTTCAAAGCCAACAATATAGTATCTCTCTGTGTCTTAATTGCATAATCACATATCCCTCTAACTCTCTTCTTTAGCCTCCCTCCTCCACTTTTAAGAATATTTATGATTAAATTTCCCTTCCCCACCCCCCCTCAATCCAGGGTAATCTATTTAGTTAGCAACCTTAATTCCCATGTGCCATGTAATCTTAGATGTTCTTAGAGGTTCCTGGGATTAATTTTGGGACATCTTTGGATAGCCATTATTCTGTTTACTACAGTAAGCATTTTTCATGCTTTGAAAATAATCAAAGTACCTAAATTATCTAAAAGATAATCATAGTATCTATGATTGATGTTTTTATATTGACTTTGAATCCTGTGATCTTGCTAACTCTCTGTGCTGGTTTGAAACTATTATGTACCTCAGAAAAAACATGTTTTAATCTTGTGGGCCAGACCTATTATTTAGGATGGGGAACTTTGATTGGATTGTTTCCATGGAGATGTGACACACCCAGCTGTAGGTGTGACCTTTTGGTTAGATTACTTCCATGGAGATGTGATGCACTTAATTGTAGGTGTGGTCTTTTGATTAGAGGGAGATGTGACCCACCCATTCAAGGTGGGTCTTGTTTAGTTTACTAGAGTCCTTTAAAAAGGGCTAACATTTTGGAGGAAACTCAGGTGCAGATCCTTGGAGAACAGTTGTTTCAGAGCTGACGGAGACACTGATGTTTGGAAGTGCTTGGAGTGCCAACAGAGAGAACAGATGTCTAGATATAGGCAGAGCCCAGCAGATGTCCTTCCCATGAGGTGCTAAGCCAGCCAGAAGCCAGAACTGTGTCTCAGAGATGCTAAGTGAAGGCCCATAACTGTTTAGGGGGAAACCACTGCCATCAGAAGCTGGATGCAATGGAACCGGGAACAAGTACCAGCAGACACCTGCATGTGCCTTCCCATGTGACAGACATTGGCCTTTCTTGAGACAAGTTATCTTTTTTCTGGATGCCTTAGTTTGGATATTTTTCTAGCCTTAGAACTATAAATTTGTAGTAAATTCCCTTTATAAAAGCGCATTCCATTTCTCGTATATTGCATTCCAGCAGCTTTAGCAAACCAAACACACTCTCATTCATTCAAGGAGACTTTTTTGTAGATTCCTTAAGGTTTTTGTGTTAGGCAATCATATATCTAGGAATATAAATGGCTTTTATTTGTTTTTCCTTGCTTTACAGCCTTGTCTAATACTTCAAGGTAATGTCTAAAAGGAGTGGTGAGAGTGGACATCCTTTCCTTGTTCCTCATCTTTGGGGAAAGTATTCAGTCCGTCACCATTAAATATTCTGAAAGATGTGATAAGTTTTTACTAGATACTCTTTATTAGGTAAAGGAACTTTACTTCTATTTCTAGTTTCCTGTATTTTATCAGGAATAGCTGCTGAATTTTGTCAAATACTTTTTCTGCATGAATTGAATATGAGCACACGGTTTTAGTTCTGAGTCTGTTAATATGATGAATTATATTGATGGATTTTCACATATTGAATTAGCCTTTGATTATTAGAATAAACTTCATTTGGCTGTGATGCATTTTTTTCTTTTTTACATATTGAAGGATTCCATTTACAGATATTTTGTTAAGCATTTTATCTATACTTGTGAGGGATACTAGTCTTCAGTTGTCTGCTCTTTCCTTTTCTGTTTTCCAGAAGGATTTATGTAGAATTGATGCTGTTTCTTCTCTAAATGCATGGTGGAATTTTATAGTAAAATCATTTGGACCTGAAGAGTTACTTTTCCCCTCAAATATCTATGATAGATATAATGCTATTCAAATCATCTATTTTATTGTGTGTGTGTGTGTGTGTCTGTGTGTGTGACTTTCAGGAATTTGTTAATATAACTTAAATTGTGGAATTTGTGTGCATAGAGCTGTTTATAGTATTCTCTTTGGTGTTTGTCTGTAATGATACTCCTCTTTTGTTCTAATTTAGGTTATTTGTGTCCTCTTTCTATATTTGTCCTATATCTCCTCTCAATCTAATATCATCTAGGCTTTTTTTTTTGGGGGGGGGTGCATGGTCCGGGAATTGAACCCTGGTTTCCCACATGGAAGGCAAATATTCTACCACTGAACCATCCTTGACATCTAGGCTTTTTTTTTAAATCTGTTTTTATTGGTTAAGTTTACATTTATTTTGATTACTAGTATATTTGAATTTATTTTATTATATTATTTTGGGTTATATATTTTCGATGTTCCATCTTTGTTTCTTTTGCCTCTCTCATTTCAGACTTCTATTGGGTTGTTAAAATTTTTTTTTACCCTTTCCACTGATCTTAAATTTATACATATTCTTTATTCTCCATACTAATATAGCATAAGGTCAAGGAAAGGATATCCACTCTCATGTCCTTGAGATATGATGATTCCAGCCTTATCTGCTTTAACCTGTATTCCATATCCAACCCTCTGTGAGCTGCCTGATTTCCATTGCTGTCTTTTGAGTTCTCTCTGTTTCTAGCAATATAATATGTGTAGCAGGCTTATTTCTTTATTTATTATATTTTATCCAGTATTTATGTGTTTGTAACAGGAAAGCTTACATTGCAGAGTTCAATCTATCGTGTTGCTTTATAGAGAAGTTTATGCTTGCCAAATTTCATCAGACATAAATAAATATAAAGATACATATATGTTATATATGTACATACACACATATACATATATTTAAATATGTGAATGTATATGAATGCATCAATTCAGCTGATGAATTGATAATGAAGTACATCATTTTATTTGATTCCATACAATACATCCCGTGTTAGCATTAACTTGAGCAAAGAGAGTTATGTTATTTTGTAGTAACCAAAGACAGTCCTTTATAACTGATTTTTTTCAAACCCTTTATAGTTTGAGAAAGGACTCCATATAAACATCTCAGCTGAATTTGAAAGAAAATGAATACTGCAAGTATTGTAAGTCCCAACACGAAAAACTTGCAGCTGTTGGAGGGAATAAAACTTGGAAGTACTTATCAGACTGTCTGAACTCAAAGTTAAAAAGCCCAGTAGCATTTTCTTTCTAAACTATGTGTTGGTTGACATAGAAAACAGCTTCTCTATTTGAACCATGGTTTGTACTCCTCCATGTAAGCCTTAGGAAATATTCATCATTATTTTAAAAACTAGAGAGTAGGAGGGAGAGTAAAATATCTGCCTTAAGCATTTTTTCCTCTAAAAATAAAAATAAAAAAGGAAAAGGGAGATGCATAAAACAATATTATGCTGCAAACTCCACTTTGTCATTTCTGTTTTTACAATTACCTAATTGTTCATCAGCTTTACAAAAGAAATGCCTTTTATTTTCCCCAGGCACTTAGAGATGACTAAGTGTCACTTAGTCAATTGGCAGAACAAAGAAGTCAATTTATAGATCACATCTTCTGTGTTTCGTTATTCTTGAAAATAATTCACTTTATTGGCCTAGAGTTCTTGAAAGGTGAGGGATTGACAGGCCTGGAGTACAGAAATATCATCCCATGGATTCAGGTTGCACACACGTATTGCTGTTTAAAGCTAGAGGTGAAAAGGTAACAATTTTTCAGTCTCCTTACATTGAAAACTCCTCTAAAATTAATACTACGAACTTCTGACTTCCTACTAGCACATTGCACTCTAACTTAAAAGTTCCACAGCCATAGTTTAGATAATTATATTGATTAAGCTAGTCATCAATCATCTTTTTTATATATGTATAAAGAAATGGTTTATCATCATGGCATTAACAGCTTAAAGAATAATTTCGTGGCCTTCTAGTTAAAAGGCAATATGACTGCTGTGGAAATTTGGAAAAGATATGCATGTAAAGAAGAAAAGAAAACTTATTAATTCACAATACTGAGGCTCTACTGTTAACATTTTTGTATGCATCATTTCATCATTTTCTATGTACGCAATACATCTACATCTATATAAATAGATTGTAAACATAAACATGTTATTTTTCAATTTTGTATTTTGTGAGCATTTTAGGGTTATCAATTATTCCTTTAAAATAATTTTAATTGCTAGATTATTGACCATATATGAACATATTATAATTTATTAAACAAATCTCTTCTGATGGACGGTTAAATGATTGACAATATGTGGCCATAATAAATTACATTGAAATCAGTACCATTAAATATATGTCTTTGTGGACATCTAATTACTTCCTTCAAATAACTTGTTTATAGTTGACTTCCTATACTAAAAGATATTGAAATTTTTGAGGCTTATTAAGTATATGGCCAAATCACTTTCCCAAAGTTTACTTATGAACCTAAAATAAGGTCTGTTTTACATTATGGTCATAATACATTTTTAAATGGTAAAAATAATAGTTGAATAATTAATGACCATAGAATGACTTGAGTTATAGAGTCATACCGTAGAATTTTTTACTGGGTTGTATAGAAATTTACTGTTAAGGAATATATATTCCTTTATTGTTAATTTGCATTTTTAGTATGATTTTGGAAGGAAACATCTTAATTTTATGCTTTATCCTTTAATCTTGTATAAGATTAAAAGGATAAGTCTCTGAAACAACTCATTATTCCAATCATTTTAATGTAAGTTTGTGACTCATAAGTATGAAACATATTCACATAACATGTTTCCTTGTCTTTTAAGAAAGGTATCTATTTATAGAATATGTCATTATGCTTCTTTTTTTTTAACAAATGTGCTATTTCTTTTCAAATGGAATTAAAAACTTCTGAAAACTTGGAAAAAGTTGGAAAAATTTTGGGGGAAGATGCACAGATGTTTGCTTTTCCTTTTAAGTCATTCTTTTCCAGAAATTATTCATTTCACCAGAATTTGCTAAATATGGCAATAAAACTGCACAGAGTACAATCCATGCCCACAAATAGAATTATCTAGTTATATTCAATCTATTCTGTATTTTTTTATCAGCGAGCAGCTTTTCTACATGCAGAGTGAGCATTGAAATGCACCACAACCACAAATTGCGATTAAAAAAGCTGCTTGTTTAGCAGTTTCAAAGAGAACCAACATGACAATCAAACATGGAAAGAGCAGATGGAAAATTTATTTTAGGACATGCAGCAATAATAGAGAAATTAGGGAGCAATTAAAACATGAAAAAAAAAACAGTTTAGCAGAAAAAGTGGATCCAAAGTTATTTCAGTTCATTTCCCAATTATGCATTTCTTCAACCAAAGTTTGAATTAAGGAGGATGAAATGTGAATGTTCTTTTAGCAAATAAGGTACAACTTAGAGTGACAAGGTGATTGTTTAAAAAACACTCCCCCAAACTAGAACAATTACTCAAAACTAGCATTCATTTTTTACCCTGGTTAAAATCTTGCTACTTATATTTCAACTGTTGGTAAGATAGTAGTAGTATCTCATATTTTGGCATTAACATTTTAAAAAGTAAAATCTGTTTTAATTTGATTGCATAATAGTAAGGGCCCCACATATGAGTTTCTTAGATGTCTTGCACTTAATATGTCAGGATAAATTAATATGACCTTTGAAAATAAAGCCTTCTATAAGTCACTCCATCTGGGTTTGGATGGGACATGCCAAGAAACAAGAGTGTCTTCCTATAAACCAAATATACTGTACATAAATTATACAATCTATATAAAGTGGAGATCATATACATAATGTGAACAAAATACCTTCTCAGGAAACTTTGCAGCTCTAAATGTAGATGAGTTGTAGTGCCAGGAAGAGATGATTCCAGGTTCTTCCCAGAACTCTTGTACTACTTTGTACTGGAGCTGAATGCAGAAGCCTGCAGGGAGATCCTGAGGAGATGGGTCTAGCAGAAGAGTAATGGGTTTACCAGTATTAAGAATAGTGTCTTAAGCAGAGCCTAATCCAAGGATACCTGTGAATATGATTTATTAAGGGGTTGCTCCCAGTAATGGGGTGAAGAAAGGAAGAAGGGAAGACATTGGAGCTAACCTGGGTGCAATTTTAGATAAAAGTCCCCGAACTAAAGGGAGTTCTTAAATTTTAATCATGCCTTCAGTTTATCTCAACACATATTTGCACCTCCATGTTAGAAGTGGTTTGATTAAATCAACTTACCACCAAATGGCTTATTGGTTTCCTCAACGGTTGACCATAGGGCTTAGCATCAGACTTCAGTCTTGATGAGTCAGACATTTAGCAGTGTCATTAAGTAAATCAGCTTTGGGAAGTGGAAGCCCATGCTATGGGGCCCATACATTGTTTCCATCTGTAGCCCCATGAATATTCCATCTGTGGGCCTGAAGTGGAAAAGACTGTGGCTGGAACAAGTTTTTCTTTTGGGGAGGAAGGAGAGTGCAGAAAGTGTGGTGGTGGAAAGAGTGGTGGCCGGCTCAGTCTTCTATTGCTGTTAAACACCCAAATGGAGATGTCACATAAATAGTTGAATATACAAGTCTGCAGTCCAGAGATGATTTCTGAGCTAAAGATTTCAATTTATGTATTTAAAGCTGAATTCCACTAGGAATTGAAGGTAGATAGTGAAGAGATCCATGACTGAATTCTGTGGCATTGCAATGTTTAAAGTTTAGGAAGATAAATAACAGTGAGAGACTGAGAAGGAAAAGTTAGTGAGGTAGGAAAAAACCAAGAGGGTAAGGTCATGAAATATAAGTCGAATGTGTATTGATAAGGACAAAGAATTGATCGATGGAGTTAGCAACATGGATATCATTAGTGACTTTGACAAGACCACTTTAATATTTTGGCATTTCTTTTAACTTCTCCTCTTTCCCTTCAAATTTTTGTGGTTATATAATTATTTTTATATTTTGTTTTCATTCTATTCTTTAACCATAATTCCCATTCGGTTTTTACATAAATCCGCTGCTCATCACCAGTGAGTCTACTAGAGCCTCTCTGTGTGGTTTTAAAGTATGTTCAAAAATTCTTTAATTTCTCCTTTCTTCAAGAAGTGAAATTACCTACCCTGCCCTTGGGAATGGGAAGAAGGGACATGCAAAAGGCACTGTGGCTTCTGTGTTGCTCTTTCTCTTGAACCACTGATTTTGACAAAAGTCAGATATTATGAGGACACTTAATCAGCCCTAGGGAATGCCTGTTTGGTGAGAAACTGAAGCCTCCTGCTAAGGAACTGAATCTTCTTTTCAAAAGCCATGTGAATTTGCTCCAGATCCTCTAGCCATAGCCAAGCCTTCAAATGATTGCAACTCCAGCCAACATCTTAACTCATGAGAAACTCTTGAGTCAGAACCACCCAGCTAAGCCACTCCCAAATTCCTGATCCACAGAAACTTGAGATAATAACTGTTCATTTAACCTGAAAGTTTTCAAATGATTTGTTATTGCAGCAAAAGAATAATTAATGCACTCTCTTCTGTTGAATTTTTAAATTTCTATTCATTTTTAAGCTATATTTTGTTGCTCATTTTTTTTCCAGTAGTGTCCAATTTTTAGCTATGCTTTTATATCAAAGGGCAACTTAGCTTTGGCGTAAATCTTTGGATCAGACTTTCTCTTAACATTTTCTAAAGATTGATACTCCATTTTCTGACACTGAATGTTTCACTAGTCCTTTACTACAGCTTCTCCATTCATCCACTGAATATTTTAATTTGGTTATTGTCTACTTTTCTTAAAGTTTATTTTTGAGAGAAGTTTTAGATTTACAGAAAAATTGCAGACCTCCCAGAGAGTTCCTATATACACTGCACCCAGTTTCCCCGTTATTAAAATCTTATGTAATTATGGTACATTTGTCACAAGTAATAAATTATTGATTCATTATTTTTTACTAAAGTCAATATTTTATTCAGGTGTCCCTTTCCTGTCTCAGGACCCCATTGAGGATATTCCTTTATATTTAGCCATCATATCTCCTTAGGCTCTTCTTGGCTGAGATGATTTCTCAGACTTTCCCTTGTTTGGTGTATCCAAGACAATATAGAGGAGTACCGATCTGGTGTTTGCAGGATGACTCTCAATTGATTATACTGGGGTGATGGATTTAGGGGAGGAAGACACAGAGGTAAAGTGCCGTTCTCATCACTTCATATCAAGATATATATATTATATATATATTATTAATATGATTTATCACTGTTGATTTTGACCTTGATCATCTGCCAGAGGTAGTGTTTGTCAGGTTTCTCCACTGCAAAATTAACTTTTTTCCCCTTTCTATACTGTATTCCTTGGAAGTAAGTCACTATGAATAGCCCACACTGAAGGAGTGGTGGGGGTTATGCTCCATCTCCTAGGGGTAGAGTATCTACATAATTTATTTGGAATTCTTCTGCACGGGGAATTGTCTCATCTTCCCATTAATTTTTTCAGTCATTTATTTATATGAGTATGGACACATGGGCATTAAATTTATACTTTAAGTTATAATCTACTATTACTTCATTTATTTTGTTGCTCATCTGGCCATTGAGGCCATCTGGCCATTTTGTTGCTCATCTGGCTCATCTGGCCATCTAGTAGGTTAGCTGTGTCCCTTTGATATATTCTTATTTTTTTTTTCTGAGCACTTCCTTATTTTCTGGTACTACAAGATTCACTAGGCTCATCTTGTATATTTTTTGCCTGAGTCCTAGAATCAGCCATTTCTCTAAGATGTCCTGACTTCTTTTATTGGAGAATGGTCTTAGAAACCAAGAACTGGGCCCTAGGTGTGCTTATTGCTACTGGGATGTCATTGCTTTTAGGCCTTCTCAGTGGAGAAATATTTGTGCATATACTGACCTATGTATAAACAGTTCCATAAATATTTCTATATGTAACCACTTGTATCTATGTTAAGCTAAATATGGGTTCATACTGATGTCTCCAATTCTAATCCATTACCACATGGACCAGTTTAGGCTCCTTTTCTTCATTCCAAATGTGAGAAACTTGGCTCTTACCATCCTCCACACATTTACTAAATTTCTCAATTCCAGTATACACATGTAGCAATACCAGAATTGGTAACTTATACAACCATGGGAAATAACTTTATTAACTAGTGTGTAGTGCCTATGAACAGTTTCTTTGGCCTTTAGACATACAGTCTCCACTCATAACCAAAGTTACTTAAACCAGCACCTTTTATGCCCAATTCCCTTCACTGAGGGCTTTCCGCACATTTATAATACAGATAGATTTTTTTTCCCCACATTCTGCACTAATCCAAAGGTCCTCTGACATCTTAAACTCTTTTTTTTAAATTTTTTATTAAAAGCTCATTAAGTAGGAAACAGACAGAAGCACTGATTGTCCATAGACTCCTCTGCCCTAGTGAAGCTCTCACAACATGCAACTTCAACAGGGTCTGGATTCAGGCAGCTATGGGATGATGGTGGAGTGGAGAGATAGAATGCTTTATGCTAACTCAAGAACCTACCTCCAGATCTAGCGATTCTGTGATGTCGCAAATGAGGTGTGCTGCCTCCTAATGGGCTATTCTCCCATGACTTTTAGAACTGTTTCTAGTCCTCAAGGTCTTTCATAATCTGGACCCAACCACCTTCTAAACCTTATCTAACATAGAGACTTAAGCTCTGCACTATGTTCTTTCTTTTTTTCTATGGTTATATTGTTATGCAATGATAAATAACAAGGACAATCCTTTCATATAAACCTGCAGGTTATGTAGGCTATTAACCACCAAAGATCAGGAGAACCCACCCAAAGACAAGCCTTAGAGCTATAGAATAAGGGACTACCTGAATGAAAACAGCACTTCCATGAGTACTTTATATTGTTGACAACTGTGAGTCAGGCTCAATTCCCCATTTCCACAGTGAGTAAAAAAAGTTAGATTATTTTCTTTATTTTTATTACTTTTTCTGTTTCCTGTTCTCTCACTCAATCTGTATGATCCCCTGACCAAAACCCCCTTTTTCCTGTACACCAGAATATTTAATGAAGAGCAAACTCCCTCCAAGCTCAACATTCCACCATTGAACTCTCCTACAAACCCTGTTTATCTCCAATTTCTTCCAACACCTTGTTGTAATCTACATCTGGCTCCCCTCTTATTGCTTCTCTTTCAAGTAGAAGATATTTACTTCCTTAGATCTCACGTACCCCGGGTATAGGAGGTGGGATCAACATGCCGCTTCATTTCCAATACAGTTGGCTCATGCCTTGTAGTTGCCATATATCAAGGTGACAAACACCCCTCATAGTTTATAGGTGAAACTGGCCCCTGGGTCATAATCATCCTTTCTTCTTACTGTCATCATCCTAGGGAATATCAGTGTCCATGTGCACAACCTATTTAGTACCCTGGTTTCTCACTTATTTGGTTTCATCATCTGCAGAACTTTTTCTTCATCCCATAGCAACTACCCATTTTCACTGCAACATTTTTAACCTCATCATTTTTTCAAAACTGTGCCACCCATAAATGTCTCTCCATGCAAGATCTCTCATTAACAACCAAATGTACAAAATGAGTGATTTACTCACTCTCCCCCCTCTTTCTTTTCTCCTATTTACTCCTCAATCCATCTCTTCTTGTTTCTGCTGCATCTTGCTATTTTAAGTGCACCTTTGTAGCACTCCTATTTCTGAACCTCTCAGAAGTCTTATACCCCTCTAGTTTCCTTCAACTTCTTTAACCTCTTTTCGAGCTTCAAAAGCAACATAATCAAAACCAAACTCTGATCTGCCTAAGACACATCTGCACCTTCTCTGGTGTTGCAAACCTCAGTATATGACCTTTCTATTCACCCACTTTCTCAAGCAGAAGGCTAAAAGTCATCCTTGACACCCTCTCTCATTCCCACCAATGCATCTATCATCAGGTCTGCTGATTCTACCTCTTAAATAGTCATAAAATGCACCTGTGCTTCTCTTTTTCCACTTTCACCACCAATAGAACAAGTCACTATCATCTTTTGCTAGACTACTTCAATATACTACCAGTGATTTCTCTGCATTCATTACTCTTCCCTTCCAATCTATTCTTTACAGCAGTTAGGAAAACTAATTTGTAAAAAAGAAAATGTAATGCCAATTCTCTGTTTAAAACTCTTCAGTGGGTTTAAAATCTAAAATCAGTGGTATGGCATGCAAGGCTCTTCGTGATCTGATCTTTCTTGCATTTATAGAGCATATCCTTGTTCTCCCCTTCACTCTGAAACCTCCAGGCCAGTAAAGCACCCAGTTCCTTCCTGCACGCAATTTTTTACACAGAAATGAAAAGAAATTATCTTTTACATAAATCATAGAGCACAAGCAAATGGCAAGAAAGGTATCATTTCAAGGACAGTTTGGGGTGGTCTTCCATGAACTGTTCATGAATGCTCTAAAATATCAAAATGAATCCAATTCAATTACTATACATCACATACTATATTTTAAGGATTTAAAGAATTTGCACATTAAATAACAAGATACTGGATGATCTATTCCTATCATATCTTCTTGGAAAAATTATTTTCCTTCAGCAGGTCTTAGGAATCAAGAGTATTATCCATGTATGTAGGTAGCATTGATGTGACACTTAAGAGATCCCTACCTCCTAGTATTCATGCTCTTGTGTAATCCCCTCCCTTCCTGTGGGCTAGATCTAGTGTTTTAGTTTCCTGGCTGCTAAAATAAATACCATGCAAGGCTTAAACAATGTGAATGCATTACCTCACAGGGGGTGAGGCTAGTAGAAGTCCAAAATCAAGGCATCACCTAGGCAGCAGACTGTGGCATTCTGGAGCTGTCTGCTGGAGATATTTGGTCCTTGGCTTTTCTGTCACACAGCAATGTCAGCCTCCCCCAGCTTCTTTGGGTTCCATTGACTTCTTCTGCTTCTCCCTGTGTCTTTCTCTCCATGTGTCTGAAATTCACAGTGCTTATAAAGGGTTCCTGTAATAGGTTTAAGAGCCACCTTGATTCAGTTGGACCACACGTTAACTGAATTAACCTCATAAAAACGTACTATTTATAATGAGTTCATATCCACAGAAATGATTTAAGATTAAGAATATGTTTTTTCTAGGGGACGTAACTCCAAGCTAGCATATGTAGTTAAATTCTTCAACAGCTAGAATATGCTAAAAGTGACAGGATGTTAGTTCCATCATTGTGTTATAAAGGATTGTGATTTCTTTCATGTTTACATTCTCTTTCTGGCTTTTCTCATTTATTTGTCCTTCTACATGGCAAGGAAATGAGGGCGGCTAATGAGATCTGAGGCCCTTAGACCGAAAACTTTGAGGGACTGAATCCTACAAACAACCTGGTGAGTGAGCTTGGAAGTGAATTCTTCCTCAATTGAGCCTTCATTTGAGACTGCAGTCTCAGCTGACACTTATTATAGCTTTGTGAAAAACCCTGAAGCGGAGAAATGAGCCCAGTTGCTCATAAAATTGACTCACAGAAACTGTGAGATAATAAATATGTTTTGTTTTAAACTGCTAAATTTGGGGATAATTTGTTACAAGTGATAGATGATGAACACACCATCTTTAGACCACTCATTCACCCTTTCATTAATTTTATAGTTCATTAATTCATTTATTTATTGAATAAAAATATATTGAGCAGATTTAATGTGCCTGGTATTGCATTAGGCATGGATTAGATGTAATGAAGATATGGTCTTTGTCTTATAGTTGGATGGGACCCACAAAAAAAGCAGTAATAACAAAAAAATAAGTTAACTTTAACAGATTATCATTGGCCCTATAGTGAAGAAAAGTACAAAGTGCTATGAGAGTACAGAAAAAAAAGGAGCTTCAAACTAGGGCTTCACAAGGAAAGTGGCATCTTATCTGACTCATTAAGGGTGACAATAGTTTTGATGGGCAGGGAATAATGGAAGAGGGATTCCAGGTGATATAAGCAACAAATGAAAAGACAGGAGTGAAATATTTCCTTTGTTCAGAAAAGGTCAAGAAATTTAGTAGGATCTTTGAGAAGAGACGGCAGGAGATGAAGCTAGAAAAAATCTTTGAGCTAGATTCTGATGGGCCTTACATGAATACTAGAGTTAAAATTTTATTCTGTAAGTAATGAAAAACTATTAATGAGTTTTATGAAGAGCATGGCATGACTTGTAAATCAGACTCAATATTGACCCACCATGAAAACAGGTGTGTATTTCTGCATGCATACTCTTTTTTTCACATTTAAAACCATTTCTGTCAAGGTACAGTTGCCCAATATGTAGGAAAATAAAGGCAAAAATAAATAAATAAGAGTGGGAGATAAGGGGCATGGGAGTTTCGGGTGCTCCTTTTAATTTAAATTTTATTTTTATTTTTTCTTGCAGTAGTGACAACTTCTAAAATTGATTGTGGTGATGAATGTGTAACTACATAATACTGTGAGCCATTGATTGTGTACTTTGGATGATTATATGGTATATGAATATATCTCAATAAAATTGCATAAAAAGATACAGTTGCCCTAAGACAAATAAAATGCATCATCTCTAATATAATATAAGCATTAGCAAATTCTGAGGCCTATGATATCAACCGTCCTGAAGCCAGACAGTGCTGGGAGTTCTCGGAGAAATCAAGACCTCAACCACGGGCTGGTGCCATGAGGGTTCTTGACTCAGTCTCAGGAAAGAATTCAAGAACTAGTCAGTGTGCACAGTCAAATAGTTTAATAAACTCCATGACAGACAATCCCAGAAGGTCTCAGCTGGGTGCTGGAGAGCCAAGGGAACTCTCAGAGAAGTCTAGTCACTGACCAGGGCTGATATCATGAAGACTCTTGACTCAGCTGCAGAAAACTCAGCTGCAGGAAAGCACTCCAGGACTGCTCAGTGTGTTCAGCCAAAGAATCCAAAGACTAACCGGTGTGTACAACTCAAAATGTTAATGCGTAGTGAAGGTACGTGCTTGAAGATGAGCACAGGTATTCTCCAAAGGAGGAGAAGCAGTCTGAGGTCAGGATCCTTGTATTATAAAGACTTGGAGGGGTTCTTCCAACTCTGGCTATGCTAACAAAGTATTGATGAGATGCCTCTTTTCACTGGTTCTTCTCAGGTGCTGACCTGAGTGAGGGCTAAGTGTGTGGGTGCTGGGTATGCATGCCAAAAGGAACTTTTTGTTATGGGGCTTAGGGTCACTTCCCCCTCCCTCCTTCCCTATCTAACCTCCTTCACTCCCATTTAAACAACAAATTAAAGAAAAAGATATACATAGAAAAAGTTTTATCTACACATTTAAACATTATAAAGATAAATAAAGCAAATATTGCAATATATTTCATTATTTTCGTATGATCAATTAAAGAAAGAGAATGAAGAGGAAAGAAGCTAAAAATAAAGAAAAAGGAGGGAACAATGGGAAGAAATGGACAGGGGATGGATAGGTAAAGTAGGAAAAAGAAATGGAATCAGAGCAGTGAAAATTAGTAGAAATTAGTAAAGGGAAAGAAGCGACCAAAAGGTTTTTAGATGAATAGTTAGTGTAAACTGTTCCTATTGCATCATACTTTTGTCCTCTGAAATCTAATTAGTGCCTTTTCAATTCATAATTGTCCTTTATATATTTTAAATATAGATTTTAGGTATAAAAAGCTAATTTTTCAATAATCTAAAAATTTTGCTGGTATATGAAATGATTTAGATTTTAGAATTTTTTCCCTCTCTTTCTTGTTGGGGGGTGTGTCAGGAAAAAAACAACACGTTGATCAATAGCTTTGAAATTCAAAGGTTATGCAACTGAATGGACTTTTCTTGATACTTTAAGAGTTTGACCTCCCTCCTATTTCTTTGTGATTGAAAAGTTCATTTGAAACATGCATTCACAGGCAGTTGTTCTCTGAGACCTAATTAAATTCTAGCTGCAGCACCAATCATGGGGTAAGTAAGGATCTGGAGGGAGGAAATTTCCAAGGAGGAAAGGATAATGACACCCTTCAGTGGCATGGGTCTTCTCTCTATCTAGAGCACCAGAGGCATGATCCCAGCCTACCATATTTATGAGAGTCTTTGAGTAGCAGGAATTGAAGTGTTATAACTAGTTTTTCATAGTAAGCAATAATCAACTGATGAAAATTTCTTAAGCTCGTAGGGCGTCAAGCTAAGAACACTACATCAAGTTAGAACTTAGGAAAACTTGCAAAACACTAAGCAGGGCTGATGGGAGTCACCTAGCACAATTTCAGGTACTTGGTAAAAGAAGAAGAGATCAAATTATGTGTAATGAGGATATTTTGAAGTAAGGACCAGAGTATCATAGGTCTAAAAAAAAAAATAGAGGAGTGTAAAGTAAAAAATTTTGCAGGTCCTGAGATTTCAATCTACTTGCAGGCTAACTAGTTAGCCTGCTAGTTTTACAGAAGACACAAAACTCCTGGGTCAGACATAAAAGAGAATTTATTACATTAATAGCAGTAGCCAGTGTAGCATCTTTGGGTTGGTTCACTAAACCCCAATTCCCACAGAATGACACTATGAGAGCCAGGTGTTGCCTGCACACACAATGCTAAAGAAGAGAAACACCAGAGAAGGAAGTTCAATTTTATGTAGGGGTTGCTGGCAAACCAATTCATCCTCCAATCTGGAGACATGCATTATTTTTCTACTATTGATTATCATCTGATCTGGAAAGGGAGACACCTCTGTTATTACTGTCCTGGAATATGAGCTGTCTTTATCTTTCCAAGGTGCCCTGCTTATATGCAAAACCTTAAAAAGAGTCTGGAGCAATGTAGCTGTTAGTGCCTTTGCTTAGAAGATCAGAAATTCTAGACTCATGAAGAATTGCTTTCCAACCGAGAGCATGAAAGAAAAGCCACATTTTTCAGAACACGTTTAATACTATAAGATGCTTATCACCGGTTTCTCTGGAAAGAAGGTGTGGATATAGAGTTTGGAGTGCAAAAGAGTTATTGAGAAGTAACACCTGTGAAAGATAATGCCCAGGAAACAGAACTAGGTAAGAGAAGTATTCATATGAAATACAAATGTAACATTATCGCTGTCCTAATGGGTAGCTCCAGAGCAAGGAAACTGCCTATTACTGGGTAACATCACTTTGCTTAAGCATTGTTTGGGGGTCTCCGCAAAAGATCATTACCTCATTTATCACTGCCTTGTTTAGACATTGATTGGGAGACACCTCAAGAAGGGTATAACCTTGGCTTGAAAGCCGAGGTAGACACTTAAGGTGCTAATAGCTAGAGACTGTCAGACAACCAGACTCCTTACAGCTGTTCAGTGAGTCATTCCTTAAAGATAACCCTTTCCCCATGTCTACCTAATGCTCCTCGAGAATGCAGCTCATGATATTCAAGTTTGGAAAAAGGTTGTATACTATTGCCTCCTCTTGGTGACCCACTATAATTATTGATATATTGTAGACTGCAAAGTCTTGTAAGAACTTTGGTTTAACTTTACTTGTATCAGAAGTTCCCAAAACTATATGGCCATAGAGTCTTTTGTTGAATAAGATTTACTAACAGCCATTGAAACTAGCATTACAATGTTATATTTTGGGAGACACAAGACTAAAGCACGATAAGGTTAAAGGGGCCAGGAGACCTTGCATGGCATTACTAGATGGAAAACCTTAAGAATAAAAAAGGGGGAATAAAAAGGGAAAAGCTCATTGGTATTTGCTGTTTGGGTTATGTTGTTATCTTCTTGTCAGTGTACATTTAATACAGAGCTCCTTCACTCCTATACCAGTAGAAGGGGTAATTTACTTTCTGTTCAGGACTGATCTGCTAGTCTGAGACCACTATTCTATTCCTTCACTCCTCCTATGAAAAACAGATGGACATTTAGTCTTAGGCAGAAAGATAAATACCAAGTTTCTTCCAAAAAAGTAGTTGTCTTTATGTTTTTACCTATCATTTACTTCCCAACTTGCTGTAATTTAGCTTCCATGTAAACTATTTAATGAAAACTCCTAAATGTCCAATCCAACAGCAATTTTCAAATGCTATCTCATTAGACTAAAGATATTTGACAATGTTGATAAAGAATGGCAGAGAAGAATCTGTTTTAAAAGAAGCACTAGAGTTCCCTACCATATAACACTTTCTTGTGTCTCCATCCCTTCACTTAGCAGCAATACTATATAGTATAGCTGTAGAAAATGTAAATGTTCTCTTAAGAGTAGGACTAAAAGATTCCCAAAGGAAAATGCTCAGTCTATCACAAAACATATCTCACATTTCAGTTATCTAAAACCAAAGATTTCCTTATTATTCACTCTTTTGCCAATTACTAATTGCCAGCTGTGTGATCAGCACTCTAATAACCATTAGGACTTAAAAGAAACATGGTTCCTGACTTTATGTAGTTTAGAAGGTAGTCAGGGACGGTGATATTTATTAAATAATCACACAAGTGAGCATAACATTCCAATTATTACTTGAGATGTGGAAGAGGATAACAGTTTTCTGTGAGAGGGGTTTGAGAAAGTGAGGAAGTGATGTTTGCACTGAAATTAAAAGGATGATTAGGATTTTTACTAGGTATAGAGAGAAAGTAAAAGAGTTCCTAACTGGAAAATAGCATTCAAATACCAATGTGGCTAGACAAAGGGAAGCAAGTAGTGTGGAGGAAATATGAAGTGAAATGAGGCCAAGAAGTGAGGGGCCAAACATGAAGAGCCCTATAAGACTTATCTTTGTTCTAAGAGCATGGGATTCCTTAAAAATTTTCAACTAGATAAGGCAAAAGTTGGGATGAAGAGTTTCATGATCACGTATGCGTGGTGAAAAGATCATTCTAGCTGAAGTGCCAGGAAAGGGTAGAACTGGGTGAAATGAATGTCAATAGACTGGTTAGGTAGTTTTTGGGAAGAGATCACATTATCTTGGAGAAAAAGTGGTGGTGGCAAAGTTGAAGAAAAGTGGGACACATTTGAGATATATCTTAAAAATTAAATTGATTGGACACAGTGATGAAATTGAATATGAAGTTTATGAAGAATATGTTGAGAATTACTCTCAAGCTTCTGGCTTGGACAATGGATGGAAATTGCTGCCATCCATTAAGATATGGAACATTGGAAAAGGGAGGGTCCAGTTTTATGAAAGGATGAGCTCAGTTTTGACATTGGTGGGTTTCCATGATGAGGTATCAATTTGTTAGTGAAATTAAAGGATTGAGGTTTGAAGAGAAATAATGACTTTAGACTAAAATTATGATTATTGCATACAGATAGTTGTTGAAGCTCTCAACATTGAAAAGATTCCCTAGGGTGTGTAAAAGAAAAGAGTTTATGGCAAAGCCTTAAAGAGCTCCAAAACTTACTGGCAAGATGAGTGGAGTGAGGTTATAAAGTAGATATAAAGAGAATGGCCTAGAAAACCAGGAAAGTGCTGTGTTACAGAAGCCAATGTAAGAGAATAGTTCATGAAAGGAGTAGTCAAGGTTATCAAATGCTACAGAAAGAACAAGTAAAATGAGTGCCCATTAGATATATGACATGGAAGTTAGCAACAGTGAACAGATTCAACATTTCAAAAGAAGGGTGAGATTCTGGAGAATTTTGTCAAAGAAAAGGAAATCTTTTAAAACTTTGTAATTACATTATTTCCACTGAAATTTAAGGCAAAATTTCATCTATGAAAAGAAATGTATACTTAAGAGTACTAAAGTTCATCTTCTGCATTTCTGGTTGTTGTATACATGACCTCACCTCTGTGGCTTGGGGACATTATAAACTTCAGAAACTCTACTAATGAGAAATGATTAGATCAAGGGTGGGTGTTTCATATTACATGGCAAACTTAGAGTCCTTTCCCAATCCCAATTAGAATTGGGAGTAAGATAGTGAGAGTCAACCTCTCCATGAAACTGTAATAGTAACGAATGGACTTGAAGAGCATTTTTTCCCCCATGAGGTTTGTATAGGCCCAAAAGCCAACACTGTGAAAGAGGCATTTTGTTATGATCTATCTCTCATTTCACTAATTCTCTCCTCGTCTATATCTTTTATTTACCATTTTACTGTGTAAAGGGCTCTTGTTTTAGTATGCATTTTGCCTCTAGAATTTCTAGGATTTTTTTTCAAATAGGCTATATCACTCTCATAATTTCTGGTTCTTAGCTGATATTTGGAAGTTATGGTTTAAATTCTAAGGGCATAATAGGTATAGTTATTTTATAGCCTGTACCTGGTCATTTCACTGACTGGAGTGCTTGTGGATCAATTTCATTGTGTATTGTGTTGATTATTGCTTATGCTGTTGTTCATAATCATCTTAGGTTGTGTATTTGATGTTGTACTTGAAAAGTTATTTTTAGAATAATTAGAAACCTCAAATAAAGTTGATCTTCCTTTGAAGAGAATTTCCATTTGCTTTTGTCAGGCATTTTGGGGGCACAAACAAAATAGGACCACCTTAAGTCACCTTCAAGTTTAGAGATTTTCTTTGCAACCCAGATAAGTTTGGTTGTAGTCTTTGCAAAGGGCTGTATTACTTTCTGTTTAACCATACTCAGAGGATGTGGCTCTTCAGGATTGTTCACCAGGACTCCCTTTTCCTTGCCAAGCTTGGGCTCCAACTTTTGTTCTTCTAGGTCAAAGAAGTTGCCAAATGCACTGCTCAGTTTCTTGATATTCCTTCAAGATCTGCAAATCTCTCCTGCACAGAAATGGACTCAAAGGCCAGGCTTACCCAGATGCCAGGATTTCTATATTCTCTTGGATCTTGGCAGTGTTATTCTGCATTATCATTTTGAACTCTTTAATATTTTATTCATTGCTTATAAGGTTTAATGGAGCCTGAAACTTATACAATTTGTAAGTCCCTCTTTAAGGAAAAATGTTCCAGACCTTGGGAGGAAACATGGATGTGAGGAGCCCTGAAACCTAGGCTTCATTAGCTTTCTGGTAAATCGTCCTGGGGTTGACTTCATCTGGTGGTTTGGTCCATATTACCCAATTTTCTATTACCAAAAGCATAAGGTACCTCAATGTACCTTTAAAATCTTGCACTTTACTCAATATTATATGATATTTGCATCTTTAAAGAGTAGTAGAGGTAATACAGCCAAACATCTCTCCCTTCTCACGTTCATCTTCTCTTTGAAGTAGAATGCCAGAAAAAATGATGCACAGTATTTATATAGTTATTTATATCTCTCTCACTCTTTTTCTCTTACAAGCAAGCTTAGTTGAATCTGCAGAAAAATTTTCATGTGATTCAAAGCCAATATCATCTGTCATTTCTCTTTTGAGGGATTTTTATTTTAATACAAGAGATATTTCAGAGGACATGTTCAAATTCCAGATGAATGTATACATTTAACTATTTTTTTATATTTAGTAATTCTATTGCATTGTTATTATAATATGTATAATTTATGGGTTTTTTTGTTGCAATTTTGAGATTATGCTGAGGCCAAATGGTCATGGTTTTAATGCTCATATGTGTTTTAAAAGGATAAATATATTTTTTTTGCTAGCAGGAAATTATAAGCCAATTAGATTGATATTTTTAAATGAGTTAATAAAGTTCCTTATAACCTTAACTTTGGTCTTTATGATTTGTTTGCATATGAAAGAAATGCTTCAGAGTGTGTACTCATCAATTTTAAATACGATTGTGTTTTGTGAGGTACCATGCAAAAGATGGTATCATCAATGCATCAGAAATTATGAATAACTTGTCAAAAAAAAAGAAAAGAATAGGATTTAGTTGGAGGTAAAGAAAGAACTGTAAACAAGTAGATAGTTATACTTCTTGCGATTATATATAGCAGGAATTGCATTTACATTTCCACCTTAAACAATTACAAAACTGGGTTAAATGTATAAAATAACTGTCTTAAGGCACTGGACAACAGATAGCTTGGGACCATGAAGGAAAACAAAACGGGTAGCTCTACATTTGTGGTTGCCTGGCTTTCCAGCCAAAGGCACATTTCAGACTGTCAAATATGGAGAGGAAAATGGTGTTATTACTAAGTGAATGAATGATACAGAGATTAGAGTTCAGGGAGGCAGAAGTACCTGGAAGTTACAGGGCAACATTATAGAAAAGAGGTGGGTGTAGAGAAAAAGAGCATCAGAAATCGGCATAAGAATTCTTTTGAGTCTTTGTTGAATGTTAAGATGTATTTGCATAAGGGCAAACTGTAGACTTCCCAGAGTCCCTACACAGAGTTTCAGCCAATTGAGTTCCAACTAATCAGAGAGAGAGAAATCCTTGATGAGCACTCAGGGAGTTTAGTAGGCACCCCAGAAGAGCCATGGTTTAATAGCAGGACTAAACTCTTCCTAGATTCAAGGTTACTTTAAGCACTCCTAAACAAATGTTGAAAATCTCAAGGAAGCCAAGCAAAAAAAAAAATTTACTAAATCCTAGTGAGGCAGCAAGATACAAGTTCAATGTACAAATATCAATTTTATTTTTACATACTAGAAATAAACAAATACAAATTAAAATTAAAATATCATTAAAACTAGCATTATAAAACAAATCATTTAGGTATAAATTTAACATAACATATGCTAAACCTGGATACTAAACACTACAAAGATTGCTGTGAGAAATTTTAAAAGACCTAAGTAAATGGAGAGATATACTATATTCATGGATCAAAAAACACAATATTCCTAGGATGTCAATTCTTTCTAATTTAATCTTTAGATTGAATGCATTCCTAGTCAAATCCCAGTCATATTTTTAAAATAGGAATTGAAAAGATTTTTCTAAATTAGAACAGAATGGTTAAAAGGGAAAAGAATGGCAATACCAGATGTTGTCAATGGTGTGGAGTAACTGGAATACATATCACTGGTCTCAATGCAAAGTGATATAACTCCTGTATTAGTTTCTATTGCTGTGTAACAAATTACCACAAACTTAGCAGTTTAAAACAACACATAATCATTTTCTGTTTCTGTAAGTTAGAGGCTAGATGCAGCTTATCTGGGTCCTCTGCTTTAGGTTTCACAATTTGCAATGAAGATGTGGCCAGGGCTTTATCATCTGAGGCTTGGGGTCTTTTTCCAAATCCTTTGGGTTATTGGTAGAATTTATTTCCTGTGGCTTTATGATTTTTGGAAGCTTCTTTCATCAAAGCCACAATTGAGAATGAGAAACAAAAGCAAGTCTATTAACCACACAGAGTGTTATCTAGTGTAATGCAATCATAGAGTGACATCCTATCACATTTGCTATAATCAAGTCACAGGTTCTGCCCAACCTCAAGCAGAGGAAGTAACACAAAGGTGTGGACACCCAGATGCAAGAATCTTGTTGGCTGTCCTTAAGGTCAGTTTGCCATAGTCAAGTTGGAAAACAGTTTGGTAGTTTCTTAGAAGGTTGAATGTACACTTAACACATGACTTGCCACTTCTATTTCTAAGCATTTACCTGAGAAAATTTAATATATATGTCCACACAAAGAGGTGTATGAAAATTTTCATAGAAAATTTATTTATAATAGCCCAAAACTAGAAATGAGCCAAATGTCTTATCTAGTGATGAATGGATTGGCAAATTGTTTTATATATAGTGGAATGCTATTCAGCAATATGAAGGAATAAACTGATACATGCAACAACATGGATGAGTCACAAAAGCACTGTGCTAAGTAAAAGAAGCCAAACACAAATTATGTGAAATTATACAGAAATTTTTATAGAAAGGAAAAATAGAATTTATAGTGATTAGAAAGCAGATTAGTGGTTGCCTAGTGCCAGAAATGAGGAGTAGGGATTAGACATGAAGGAACATTTTGTGGTAATGATGAAATTCTATATCTTCGTTCTAGTTGTAGATTTATGTATTTATATATGCCAAATATATGACTTTCAATTGGCATACTCTTCAAAATACATATCACTCCTCACCCAGAATCCCTGAAGGCAAGCTATGATAGAGATGATCCTTTAATAATACAATGCCAAATACAAAATAAATAGCCAAGAAAGATAACACATTTGAAAAATAGTCAAGATAATAAAAGAGAGAATCTAAATTTAGTAAATGGAAGAAAAAAACACAATGAAATACACTTAGTTGTACAAAAAGCAAAAAGTTAGAATAACTATAATTAATATCATTGGAGATATGCCAGAGGATGTTTCATCTACGTGGAAAAACAAATCAAATAGAGATCTCGGAAATTAAAAATTTTGATCATGAAATACAAACTCAATATATATGCTAAATATTCCAATAGACAGAATTTAATTGGGGGGATTGAATTATGTCTCCCACAAAAGGCATGTTCAGGCCCAACATCTGGTCCTGTGAGTGTGAACTCATGTGTAACTAAGACCTGAGAATGTTATTAGTTGAGGTGTGACCAAATTGAATGAGGGTGAATCTTAATCCAATAGAGCTAAAGTGCTTATAAGCAAAGGAAATTGCATGCAGAAAAGGAAGCCACAGAGAGGAGGCAGAAGCTGGAAGTCAATGAGTCCCAGAAGAGATATGACAAGGTGGTGCCATGTGCATTGCCACATGATAGAAAAGCCAAGGAACCCCAGAGATTGCCAACCAGCCAGAAAGTATTGACCCCAGGTGGAAGCAAGCCTTCTAGCCATGGAAACTGTGAGTTGATAAATTCCTATTGTTAAGCCAACCCATCATATGGTATTTGTTTTAGCAGCTAGGAAACTCATACAATGAGCTAGAAAATCAAGCCACAAGAGTTTTCCAAAACACAGTTTAAAATAATGAAGAATTGGAGAATGTGGTAATGAAGATAGAGAGATCATGATGTAAACAGTTGCAGTGGACTTACTTCAATGGATGCATTGCAGGGTTGTAGTAGAACAATGACCTGAAAACAGTAGTCTGGAATTCTTCAGATATTCTTATCAAAACACCTGACTGTGCTCTCAGAAATGTATGTTCAGAAGCGACCTTAGAAAATCATACTCTGGGCTGCAATAATATTGCCTACTATAGTATTGAACTGCAGGTTAAATGAAGCCATGAATTGCAGATTCCTCATTTCTTCATGAGATTATCGCTGTACCATGTTTTTAACTTTTTCAAACCATTTACTCTAAGCTTATTTCCTTGTTTTGGCTTTAGCTTAAATTAGATGTCACTGGAACCATCTTTGTTTTGGCAAATGCCTGCTTAGATAGAGTGATCTGAAGAGTGCTTTAAGGAAAAGATCATTTAAACCATGGACCCTTTAATTAATCTATTAATCTTTTGCTCAAATAAATTTGTTAATTTCAATTTCATCAGTCAGTCCCCTCAAAGAAAAGGAAACAATTAAAGGAACTTTGATTTTGTTGCTCAGATGTGGCATCTCTCTCAAAGCCAACTCAACAGGTGAACGCACTGCCTTCCCGCCTACGTGGGACATGACTCCCAGGGGTGTAAATCTCTGTGGCGATGTGGGACATGAATTCCAGGGATGAGCCAGGACCTGGCATCATGGGGTTGAGAAAGCCTTCTTGACCAAAAGGGGGAAGAGAGAAATGAGACAAAATAAAGTGTCAGTGGCTGAGAGATTTCAGAGTTGAGAGGTTATCCTGGTAGTTATTCTTATGCATTATACAGATACTCCATTTTTAGTCTATGGTGTATTGGAGTGGGTGGAGGAAAGTACCTGAAACTGCTGAGCTGTGTTCCAGTAGCCTTGATTCTTGAAGACAATTGTATAAAGATACAACTTTTGCAATGTGACTGTGGGACTGTTAAAACCTTGTGTCCATTGCTCCTTTTATCCAGAGTATGGACAAATGAGTAAAAAATATGGATTAAAAAATAAATAATAGGGGGGACAAAGGGTAAAATAAATTGGGTAGGTGGAAATACTAGTGGTCAGTGAGAGAGAGGAGTAAGGGATATGATATGTATGAGGGTTTTTTTTTTCCTTTTTATTTCTTTTTCTGGAGTGATGCAAATGTTCTCAAAAATGATCATGGTGATGAATACACAACTATGTGAGGATACTGTGAGCCATTGATTGTACATTGTATGTATGGCATATGTATGAAGATTTATCGATAAAAATATTTTTTAAAAGGAACTTTGAGATGTAAAGCAAAAACAAAATCAAAAGCAAAGAAGGGTTATTATCTAGGAGATACACGTGAGATAATGTCTGTAGTGACCTTCCCTAGAATTATGATGCAGGAATGAAGTAAACCAAGCAGAAGGAAGAAGAATAAAGAGGAAGAAGTTTTTTCTACTTATCGATTGGGTAGAGAAGGACTAGTCATCATTTCATTAGACTCCCAACTTTATGTGTAATAAAAACAATGTTCAGGAAATAGTTAAGCCTCCCTAAGTTGGTTTAAATATTTTTCTCCTGTGGAGATAAAACATTTTTCAGAAGAAAAAAAAACCTATCTACCAAATAGTCTTACTAAGGAACTATCTAAAGAGAGTTGGTCTTGTGTGTACTTGTGGGCAATGTTTGCAAGGGACTCTTCAAAAAGAGAGAAATGCCACTTTAAGTAAATTGGAAGCAAAATTTGAATGCTCTTGCTTATAATAGGTGAAAGCTGAGGAGTGGATAATTTGTCTGCCTATTAAAAAGTAGAGAGAGCAATTGCCTTCTTGTGATTGAACTAAAAGATCACAGGTTTTCTTGTCAAAGTGTTCATATGGATCCATGTAAACTATAAACTGTTTTTGTGCTAGGAGCACGTGGAGGAGAGGATGAGGCAGCTCTCAGGAGTGTCAAAGAACAATTGTTTTGCTTTGTTTTTCTTTTCCTTCCCCCCCTCCCCCAGCTGTGCAATATTAGAAAGGCAACGTATCCGGTACAAATCGTGAATGCTATGAGAAGGATGTGGGGACTGTGATTTCTGGTGAAACATCAGATGAGCCCTAGAAAACTGAGGTACATCCATATTGAAACAAAGAAATAAGAGGAAAGAAATCAGAGATTGGCTCTTGAGGTCAACACTAATAAAGGTATTGTTCACAGTTAATATACTCTGTGTGCCTAGGTGTGTGTGTGTGTTTGCTCTATGAGAATCATCTATAAAATATCAGTATTGATGTTTTATTAGACTTTTCTACTAGAGTTTTTTTTTATGTAGTTACCATAAAAAGGATACTGTGATAATATCTGGTATCAGCAGAATGATCAAAATATATACATGTAAGCAACCTTGCTATCTAGTGGTCACCTACTCTTTGGGCAAGCTGCTTTAATTCTGAATGACTTCTTGAACAATAAATTTATAAATATGTGCCTATCAAATGAAACTATAAAAGTCAGACATGTATACTAGATTGAATACCTGCCTCAAAATTTTGGATTTCACAACTCCAACTCCAATACCCACAGATCAAAATACGACGCCTACAGGGCTGGCATAAAAGAGGGAAGCAGACCGGTGAGACCTGGCAAACTGAGACGCAGGCCTGCGTGGAGGGTGCACTCTACCTGGCTCCGGGAATTTGTTATCTCGTGGGAATGCCGGCGCAGCCTGGCCACACCTTCTGATTTTCCAATAAAAACAAACAAAAAAAGCTGGCCTTATGTAAAATTCTGTAATTTTAAATATTGGCAACTAATTTTAAGTTAAAAACATTGTGCAGAACAAACAAATTATATGTCTGGCCCGATGGTCTAGCAATTTCATTAGTTGATTGATTAACAGATTTTTAGTTGCTTGTGTATATCCATATACATTTTTTTAATTGATTGTATAAAGCCAAATGAATCGGCTTCAGAAGAGAATCTCAGACTTCTAGCATAGATGACAAATATACTGAAATTGTTTCTGTTTATGAAACCTTGATAAAAATTTAGAAATAGTCTTTTAGGATTCAGTTGTATCCCTAGAGTAAAAATGGAAAGAAATTTGATTCCAGAAATTATAAATCCAATACTTAAACCAGTGAACTCAATCTCAAAAGTGTTGGTTTATTTCATCTGGAATAGACTATTTTGATTTTCTGTAGAACCTAATTCACTGAATAAGCTACTCTTGCCCTTTGCAGATACAGGATAAGAGGTCAGAGGCACATGGCCTAGGGCAGTTTGGGTTTGGTTCATAAATATTTTAAAGTTGTCAGAAATACCCCAGAGTTGCACAAGGGCCAGAGATTAAGAGATTCAATCCTAGAAAAGGGTAAAAAAATCCCACTAATGATATCAGAACTTGGACAAAGGATGACATTAATGACATCCCCTCCTATTTTCTTCTGGCAGCTTATTTGAGAGGTGTGTGTGTATGTGTATGATGTATTTTCTTTTGAAAACAGAAGTATCTTTCTGAAGGAAACCTTAACTTGCAAATAAAGCAAAGCCAGTGCAGCTTAACTAAGAAACTATTGATCTTGGTAAAAATGTAATTGGATTTAAAAATATATATATTTATTTTTTATTAGAGAAGTTGTGGGTTTTCTGTAACTGGATTTTAATTTGAAATTTGGAAGATTTTGACATGAAAAAATATGAGTTTACTAACATGAAAATGCATTGTCATGTTGTTGATAGGTTTTGTAAATCTTAGCATTTCTTCTAGGGCTTTCAGTGAGGAACTTACATTGAAAACAAAGTCTAACAATAATAATAATAATTGTTATTATTGTTATTAACTAGTGAAGCATGTTTCTGAATAGGAAAATTTTTCTATTCAGATTTAAGCTGCCTTAAGAAATATTCTTTAATGAGAAGAGCTGGAGACCAAACAATTACATTCACTGATTTTTTTTTTTTCAAAAAAGAATAATTTCGATGGTGATAGGGAAGCTTAATGAAAGCCAACTGCTTGCTGATAACCTAAACCTAGTTTCTTAGAAGCATTTAATTTAGGATTCTTTAACTAGAAACTTTAAGTACCTGGCCATGTTCTTATAATATGTTGGTAAATCAATAGGAGAAAATGAATTGCCTGATGAAAAAAAAGGCAGGCATACTCCTAGTTGTACTTTCATTTTTATTTCCTGTTTTGTATCAGTTATACCTGAAGATAATAATTAAAAATGGAAGTTAATGTAGTAACCAGTAAACAATAATGGAAATTGAGCTTCTTAAATTTTATTACTTCATTCTAAATCCTTGATGTGTCAATCACATTGTTTCAAGTCAATTCTGAAACTTAGGAAAAGGAATTTTAATGAGACAGTAATTAGAATAAATATACACATGTAATCATTTGTAGAAAATACATGTGTATATGCATATATCTATGAGCATTGCTGTTATGGAAAGTCAATGAGAAATTTTAAGAGAACATTTTCTTTTAAAAGAAAGGAAGTTATTTGCAAACACAAATGTTGCAATTAGGCAACCTTACGATGCCACCCAGAAATCTCTTTCTTTCTAAATAGCTTATAGCAAAACAATGTCTAAAGTTAGATCCAGTCTTTGTACCATTTATAATGAGTGTAGCCAGCCTTGCATAGAGGTTTAAGTTGCTTTAAAATACTTTTAGTTCTCATTTTGTTAAATGAGGGAGACCAGAGTGATTGAGGAGTGGGAATGTGAGAATTATTAGAAAAATAAAAGAAAACAATGAATACTCTACAGTCAATGGTAACTGCCATGGAGAACACTGCCCTCTTATTTTTGATGTATGGAATGTATGTGCCAGAACACAGAGACAATAAAAGCAAACAGGAAACCTATGAGATGCATTCCAGCATTTTTAGCTGTCTCCACTTCTCACTTACTAAAGAAGGAAAAAGCAGAGCATATCCTTGACAATGTTAAATTATGCTAGACATGCAGAATATCATTTAAGTATTATGAATCATGCCAATGCCCTTAATTGGTTCTCACATATATACGTGAGGAATTACAGTTTTTCATGATTAGGGCAGTACACAGTAGCACGCACTTCAGAGAACATTAGTGCATTTAAGTTCTAAAGGTGAAAATCCTTGGAATTTAAAACTGCATGTGCCAGAATCTTCTAGGCCAAAAGATTTGTATTATCTATACTAATATAAAGCAATTTCCTCAAATGAAGTAGATACCAATCAATATTAAGAAAGCAAAGAGCTGGACCTGATGTTGGGAGTCTTCCGTTGACACTTGACTCTCTAATAAAATCTTACTGCTCAAGGACCGCCACCTGGAAGACCTAATAAGGGGCCACACATAGCTCTGGGTTTGGCTGTTCATGTGTTGAATGATACTTTTATTGTAATTGTTTCTTTCTTTACTATTTTATATTTAAGGGATCTACTCATATAAGCGGTAGCAGGATAAGTAAAGCTGACAAACATAAGTGAAAGTATCTTTTGGCATTAAGATAATTGTAGATCATTACATGGTTAGAATAGCTGATAGTCCTAAAGTATTATGATTAAATAAAGCACTTTAAAACTGCAATTCACCTAGGCTTTTTAATATTTTGCTATTTCTCCTTTGTTGCTCCAAAGCTATGAATTTCAAGATTTATTTGTCACTATTCTCTATATTTTCTGCTGTACACAGTATTTGTGGGCTATGGCAACCAATCCCCTTGGGCTTTCTTTTGCTTTAATTTGCATAAACACAGGCACCATATGAATATTCAGTGAGTGGCTTTGCATTAAGTAAGTGCCCTTAATCAGCTTTTCAGTTCAGTTTTATTGGTTGTACGCACAGTCAGTTATTTCATCCAGAAAATCTGAAGGCCTGCAAACTAACCAGGTAAGGATTGTAATTCCTTGATGCATTTAATGAAAGAATATTATCATTTGATTACATAGGTTCTGGAGAATGCTAAAAGCATGGTACGGTTTTTTTCTCCTCCCCCTCCCCCTCCCCCACTCTGTATTTTTTTTCTTCCCTTGGTGGTCAGGTGGGTGCATGATTCTCTAATTTGCATAAACATCAGCGTTATGAATAATTCATCAGGGTTATTTTAAACACTAAGCTTCTATTTTGGATGGCACTGGGGTACTGCCATTTGATTGGCTGAATGCTGTTTTCATCACCAGCAGAATTCCTATAACATGAAAGCACCTAAAGGAGCTGCACTGAATATACAGTATTTGTTTTTTGAAAGATGTCTGTTATCTTTTCAAAGCAAATTGTGCTGCTTTCCCCCCCTCCCTTCCATTAGAGCATCTAGCTTTTCATGATAAATGCATTAAATGATAAATGCAAGCACAAATGTAGCTACCGTTTGTAGACTTGACCGGCGTGTGTGATTTCTGGAGAATGGGGTAGCAGCTGTATTCTTCTAAACTTGCATAAACATGAGCATCATGTAAATAAGAAATCCGTGGCGTGCATATGGAGCTCCGCGCTGCTCCACAGTTAGGACCCATCTATTTTTCTTTATCAGAATCCTCTCCTTAAATAGATAA
Source organism: Myrmecophaga tridactyla (assembly GCA_004026745.1). Lineage (NCBI taxonomy): Eukaryota > Metazoa > Chordata > Mammalia > Pilosa > Myrmecophagidae > Myrmecophaga > Myrmecophaga tridactyla. The sequence continues at coordinate 148,294 of PVIY010001082.1, forward strand.
CTTTGAGACAGTTTCATCTATTTTTAAATGCCATGGACAATTATGGGACTATATATGTATATAAGTAAGCGTATAAGATCAGACAAATTATTTCTTGTTGAATACATTATTTATAGTCTCCTCGCAGCCCACCTGCAGATTTTTAAATATATTCTTAGCAATACAGTAGTGACAAGAGAAATGTTAATCGAGAATGACCAGGGTAATTAATTTAGATATTAGGGTGTAATTCACTTCCATAATTTACTAAAAATAAACTGTGCTTTTCTTTATGCTTGTGGAGATAAGGAACATGGAGGTTCAAGCCAGGCTTTGTTAGTCACTTGTACATTAACCATTTGCATTTCTGATCTCAGAGCCCTCACTGACAAGATTCTCATTGGAATTATTTGTGATCCTAAAATATTACAGACATACAGGACTGGAGACTGGTGTAAACTGAATGTAGGCTTTGGAACATTCCATCTTTGTTTTCCTATTCCTTAGAGGAATGTAGCATAAATAAGATGCCGAGCAATTACTGCTATGAGAGGTATATTAAATGATATATGTAATCAGTTAGTCTGTGTAATCAACCACAAAATACTCCGTGTTCACTCTATTTCCTATACATTGTTTGAATAAAAATACCAAATCTTTAAGAATGAATAAAGAAGGCTGAAAATTTCTCAGTATTTGATAGGTTTTCTATATAAAATTTTAAAGTTCCCTTTAAATCAATATTGCACTGTAATGCTCTTTATAGACTCATTGTAAATAATATGATGCAATTATGTGAGTTTCATATGATGCTGAAACTTAAAAAACATTAAAACATTTCCCTTTTTGGTTCTAGTTTTCTCTGCATCAAATGATAGAATTTGGGATAGCTCCAATTGTCCCTTATTTGAAATATTTGTAGGTGGGTGGGGTCCATTTTTTTCTATATCTTTGGAGACTATATATTAAATATTTCTGAGACACTATTCTTTCACTTAGAACCAACATTCATTATCACATTTGAAATAGTTTTGCTTTGTTTAGTATCCAAACACTTCATATTTTTTTTAAAAATGGACAGAAGGAATTCGAAACCAAAAATTGTTTAAAATGAAAAGAAATTGCAACTTTCTCTCAGAATTTCATGCACTCATTCTAGCAATTGTGTTTTACATGTAATTATAAAAAGTAATTTAAATTTCACATCTGCAATGTGCTATGTTTAATTAAATCTTGCAGGATTCAATACGGATGCTGTTTATTTAATTATCAGCCATTAAATGTTTACAGCTGTAATAAACACCAAGCAGTCTTTACCATACTATGTAGAGATTTCAGATTTGGAACCATTCAGTCAAAGATGCTTATTCAAGTGATACCCATTCTGTTGAATATTTGTTGTATGAAACCAGCTAGATAGAGTTTAGATATTTATACCTTTAATGTGTTTCAAAATAGTCCAAAATATTTTCTAAACTAGAAATAAAAAATTAAATAATAATTTTTCAAGAAAGTCCTACCCTCTTGTAAATCTTAGACTATGTGCTTATAATTCTATTTTAGGTGTTTTATAAGCCTCAAGTGAAAGGTCATTTAAAAATGAAAAATTCTCATCTAATTATTTTTGAGGGAGCTATTATAAAATATACAATTTAATGTGATAAACAGTTCTTTTATACCTTTGCAATTTATATTATTTGTAGCGATCATTGAAGCTCTTTTAAAGAAAATATATTTTAAGTGAAGTTGAAAATTGCAAAACTGGCAAATGACCACAGAATTTAATTTTCAGTAAGAGATTCTTTCTAGAAGAGCAGGAGTCACCTTGCATTGTATAAGCAATTCTTATTTAAAGAAAACAAAAGCATTCTGTTAAATTTTGGAAAGAGATTATCACATAAACAGAATTACAGTTACAATGGCATTATATTCCTAAGGAGGAAAATTTTTTTTGATCTTGCAAATATAGTCTTGGTTCATGTAGCACTTTTAAATATTTATGTATTTTAGAAAGAAAAAGTGAGGCGTAATACGTAAGTTTATACTGTCATTTAAAAAATACTTTTCTTTAACATCTGATCATCTTGTGTGTGGTGGACAAAAATTCTCATTTTTATTTTTTGCTTACATTGCTAAAATATCCTTAGTGAGGGATTTAAGCAATGAAGTCTGTGTATATATCATTACTAAATCCACTGGTAGTTAAGGAAAATTGCAATCAATCAATGGTTTGGTCTTTATAGAATAAACTGTCTTTCTGATTTTTTTAAGTAACAAATATATAGGTGCCCTAAATTCTAAACTGATATACACAAAATGAAGCCTTAAAATTTGAGGAACGTTTGTCCAAAAATTTTAGAAGTATGTATCACCTCAAGGCAAAGAGATATCAATTACCTCTTGTGGATAACCTGGAAAATTCATGCTTCTTAATGAGAGACTGACTGGTTCTCAATGAATCTAGGACATCCCTTAAGAATTCTCAATCTAATGGGTGGGGGCACCCATGTACAAATTCCTCCACCTTACAGAAATGTGATTGATGAATTTGCAAATTTACTTGAAACTGTATTTTCAATTTCTTGAGCTAATACTCTTTAAATCTAGATGGACAGATTAAGTTACAATTAAAAACATTGCTCCCGAGAGCACAGAGGAGGGGGAGGAGGTTGAAAAGGTGGAGAGGAGAGAGAAGATACTAGGATGAAGAGGACTGCCTTACTTTTGGGCTCCCTGACTCTGATTGTACTCCTCTGTTACTCCATTGCACAAGCCTATTCATTAGAATTGTAAACTGAAAAATATTTAAATGAGGTGAAGTTTTGTCAAATTTTGGGGTAATTTGAAATTTGGGGTAAATTGAAATCAATCTTAGAAGATGATCCTCATCAAATTTACCATGTCAGCCAATACAAATAAAAAAGTTATAGGTTTGTGTAGTGTATATTTTTAATTAAATTTTTGGTTCAGACCCTGTTTGAAATTTCTGAAATATCATAGACGGAGGGACACTGAAATTGTTGATTAAGGCAGCAAAAAACAATGCATGTAGTTAAAGTTTTGTTTTGTATATTAATTCTTTTGGAGGGAAAGTAAACATTTTCAAACTTCTATCACATTATACATAGAAGACATATATGACATTTTAATGGTCTACCTGGTATGGGGTGCTTAAAAAATAAGTTAGTAGAAAATTTTAATAAGGAAGGATCTTTCAGGATTGTCGTGATCTTTCTTCTTTGATTTACGGTTATAGATTATCCGATGGTGAACTTTGGATAAATCACTCTGGATTGAGTTAGGCTTGTATGTAATGTTTTTGCATTTCAAATTATAAGTGAGGCTGGTTAAGAATTTGGGGGTGTTATAAAGTTTACTGTCTTTATCAAATTGTAGTATCTAAGTCACGTTTTGTATACAAAAAGTTACATTATAAAACCTATTGGGTAGCTTTCCTTCTTCCCATTCTCGACACAGACTGTGTAAGAGTTATTTATTTCTTAAAGTTTTATATAACTTGCCTGTTAAATCCATCTGGGCCATGTATGTTGAGGAGGAGCAGGGTTTTTTTCCTTGTTCATTCAATTTCTTAAGTCGTAGTGACCAGTTGGGTCATAAAATTTCTTCCTGTGTGAATGTTGATCATGTATATGCTTCTAGGAAATTGTCCTTTTCATCTGAGTTTTCAGCTTCATTAGCATAAACTTATCAGTTGCATTTTCTTATTATTTATAGCATCTCTACTGTATGTGCAATATGTCCCCTTTTTCATTTGGTATTTTATTTATTGGTGATTTTCTAATTTTTTCCCCTTGGTCACTCTTGTAAGAGGCTTACCTACATGAGTCCTTTCAAAGAAAAAGTTTTGAGGTATTACATATTATCTATATTGTTTCCTTGTTCTTTATATTATTAACTTCTGTCCTTTAAATTTTGTATTCTCAGGTTCCTTAGAGATTATCTCTAACGTTTGTTCCAGCTCTAAGATTCTATGATTTTATGAAAAGTTATTCTATGTTTAGAAGCAAATGGAGCCCTCACATAAACATAAAGTGAAGCAAGATGTTAGTAATTATTTGGTAAATTTACTTGTGTAGAATCCTTTATCTTAAGTAACAGCAACTAGATCATTTCACATTCTTGTGAGTGGACTTAAGCCTTCGGGGAAATCTACTTGGAGAGACTCATCTTGCAACTCCAGATGATAATGTGATTTTTAGTGATTTTTTTTCTTAGAAAGTCTATCATTTTGACAGGCAGAACTAAAAAAAATCTTCAGCATAGTCTTGGAATATGTTGTCCTTGTAATTAAAGACAGTTGCATTAATTGCTTTAGAAAATATTTGTGGCAAGTTCACCATATCTCACAAGATCATTTTAGACACCTACAGTGGCACTAAATCTAGATGAAAAATTTTTTTTAACATTCTTCATTTTGTGAGGTGGGCCATGTGTGTACAATTATTTCAGAAATAGGAAAAGCTAATGAAAAAGTATATCAGCATTCTAGTCTGCTTACTTTGAAAATATTTTCTTAGTAAAATTAAATTCATGCCTTTGATATAACATTAAATCAGGCTAAACTCTTTGTTAATAAATATATGCCCCAAAAATCTAGATGGAATTCTTAAGTATTTAAATAGTTGTTTTTTGTTTGGTTGCTTGATTGTTTACTTGCCTGTTTGTAAACTGTCCTAGGATGAATGTTGATGCATATCAGTACGCATTCTTCTTCTGTCAGCCTGGTAACATAATAAATCGTGGTCTAAACAAATGCTGCAATTGATGCTATATATTGGAAATGTTTGAGATTTTAAACAAATATACTGAAATAAAATTCAAAAAAAAAGAAGAACTTTTTTAAAGAAAATTATTTTAGCACAATAATCAAGTGCCTTATGGATTTTATCATCAGTTATAGCCCCTTTTACTCTCTGTGATTCATAGGATACTGGCCTGGCCTACTTTAATTAACAAAATATCTTGATCATTTATTTGTTTAAAAATGTAATACAAACTCGAGAAGAAGAAAATTGTACTTTAAATGTTAGTACCATATTCAAGTGATCCAAGATGTAGAAAATAATTTTCTTTTATACAAATCATGCATTACTGAAAATACTTTTTTAGTCATGATGATTTTTAATCCAGTGTGGTCAATTTTACATTTGCGTTTAACATGATTTGAAGAATAATTTTCCACTTATTCCAAGGTCTGTAAATTGTTTAGTTCAATATCGCGTTCCCAGATATTTGGATCAAAATGTGTCTGAGCTTGCACCTATATTTTCACATGAAATTAGACCATTAAACCTAACTTCAAGTACCTAACTCAGTGATTCTTTTTCTCTGAGATTAACCGAATTCCTTTGCTACTAATTTTAAAGTCTTCTGGTCACAGTGACAAGAATTTTGCTTACCAACAGATTATTTTAATAAGTTATATAAAGAAGCCTAGGGCGGCTGCGGTGGCTCAGTGGGTAGGGCTCCGACCTGCCGTGCTGGAGGTCTGGAGTTCGATCCCTGGTGCCTCCTGCCCATATGCAAATTTAAAAAAAAAATAAAAATAAAGAAGCCTAGAGAGAATTGGATTTCACATAGAAGAGAGAATACAGTCTCAACCGAGGTGGCTTCTTGATAGATCTGTGATAATAGATGATATTTTAAAGGTAGTAATATGAAGTTTTTTGCGGGATTTTACTTATAATGAATTTAAATACTTTTGTGCAACCTACCAGGACTTTTACCCTGATGGAAATTTGTATGACATAATGGAACAAGCTGGGAATAAACTTTAAAATCTCGTAACAGGTCTGGCAATTATATAAGGACTGTCCTGGAAAAGAGTTACCATTCTTTTACACGTGCAATGTATATTACATTTGTAGTATTTATATTTTATGAACTCAAACATCAAAGTCTTCTATTTTCCTGTTCTTTCTGTGGGAAATAAAGGATAGATAACTTTCTCTAAGTACTGAAAATCACATGAGGCGATCTGTTAAGGGGCAGCCACAATAAAAAAACATACATTGCTGACTCTTTTTTGTGTCAAAACTTGTAGCTTTTTTCTCTTTTTATTATCTGAGACAGAAAAGAAACTTGTCTTAAATATTTGTCTGCTTCTTCTGTTCATTCTCCATCTGAAATGCTAATTCTTGTTTGTTGTCTCATGATAATTTTCACCAAGGCTGATTGTAATATTCCAAACAATAGATCCATGCAGGAAAAGGAAACAAAGAAAAATGGCAGGTGATGACTTAAAAAAACTTTAAAAATTGTTTTCATGTAAATGCCTAGGGGCTGGGTTTGGTGGGGAAAGAGAGAGAGAAGAGAGCGAGTGAGGAAGAGAGAAAAATATTGCATAGGTCAACATACATTAGTCAAACAGAAGATTTTGCCAAATTCTTCATTATTAAGAATTGATTTGAAGTGAATTTAAAAACTACATGTTCACAAAATTTTTAAAAGAACCATGTATTTCCAAAGTATTTTTATAGTGGCAGTCAGTAACATACAAAAAGTTAAGAGCTTGAAAAATCTGGGTAATTGTTATATTGTGCTGAGCAAACAGGCAACTATGTAAGCAGGAAATGTTTACTTAGGATAATATCCTAAGACATTATCTACCTACTTTTGGTTCTGAGAAACTCAGAGCATGTTCATCTTTTGGTTTACAACCTGATTAAAATTTTTTATCATTTTGTACCTATTATATCTTTATTATCTAACTATCCATCTATCTATAAATCCATCCATGTATCCATCCATCTACCCCTCCATTCATCCATGCATATCTAATTTTCCTCTTTCCTTTCCTTCCTCCCATCTTGCAGTGCCTGTGAGTGCTTACAATAACCATATGTTCTAAACTATTTTAATTTCCTCAGAATGTGAAGAAGCTTGGAAGGAGATTCATCAAGAGGAATTATCTGAGACATTATCATAATATTTAATGAAACCTTGAGCATATCTTGTGCTTTTTAGACTATCTATAAAATCTCCAAAATGATAAGCAACAGCAAATGTGATTCGTTTCTTTTGCTTAGTCTAAATGACAGGAAAGGCAGCTGGTTGTAGTTCACGATGAATGATCTTCTCCCTCACCAATGACAACCATCGCATTTGCTGTTCTTCCCACTAGTTGCTGTGTCAGGACAACTGCATATTTTGCATAGGTTTCCTTAGCAAATGTTTTGAAATTTACCCTCCAGAGACCATCTGCTATAAATGGGCTTCAGTGCAGTTAATGAATATTTTATTACTCTCTCTCCCTCTCCCCTTTTTTCGGCTAGAAAGGAAAATATGGGACAAATGTGAAGGGCCAAATTAACAGAAATGTTTCACCTCTTCATTCTCTGACTCGATTGACCCATTCATTTTCTGAAAAATTTTGTTAAAAATGCGCGTGCATTTCATGTAATTAGTTTACAAATGTGGATATATACCAGGTACAACATGAGTGACTTGACATGAATGTGTCTAATATTTTCTAAAAAAGCATAATTTCTTGCACCATAAACGCATCACTTTTGATTGACTTGAAATAAGGCACTTATTGACTGGTTGAATGAATCTGATAGGTCATATGTTCCCTGTAAAGTCGAGTGCCTTGAGTAAATTTTCTGCAGTGCAGTCATTCACCATATACTATATTCCTGTTGTCACTATTAGATCATCTTTTTTGCTACATAAAATACTGCTGAATTTCCCAGAGAGTTATTTTCCCACCGCAGAATTACTGAGTATTCTAGGTCAAACTTGTAGCTTTAGCCTTTCTAGGATAACTCTCTAAATGACACTGTTGCTATTAGTTACATAATCTCATGTCACATCATTTATTTGTCCCCCAGCACCTGCATATAAGTTCCGTATGGTCTTATAAACAAACAAGATGAAATCTCTTGTGAGACTTGGCCCTGGCTATAAGGGGCAATTATATTTTAACACCTATTATATGTCAGTTACAATTGTTACAATTTTTACATATCTCATTTTATCCTTGCAACCACACTGTATGTATACATTGATATCATCTATATTTTACAATTAAGACCAAGCAACTTGTTCAAGGCCACTTAACTGATAAGTTGAGGGTTGGGTTAGCCTAGTGCAAAGCCTCTATGTTTTCTACTATACCACGTAGATTCTACTATGAGGCAGCACCCGCCCAAGTTAATACTGGTTGCCCTTCATAATATGAAACCTATTTTAAAATTAGAGTTACAGTAGAAGTATGTACTTTGTATTTTTAACAGAAGATTATAAATGGGAGTAGAAAATTATGAGTATTTGCCATGCATCAAATAATATGAAGATACTTTCAGATACTTTCTACTGCAATCCTTCAAATAAAATTAGGTTGTAAATTTTTTGGTAAATATGATATGGTTTGAATTCTTCTCTGAAGAGTCTATGAAACTCCAAATTTCAGTTCCAGTTAATAGAATCCATATTTTTCTCAACTAATGTGGATAAGCGATTTTTTGACTTTGTGTAGACTTTATAAATAATGCATGTTTTGCTTTTAGATGAAGCACTGAGCCTTTTTATCTTGCTAAATTCATCCATTTATTCACCAAATATTTACTGAGGATTCGTTAAATGCCAAGCACACTTCCAGATTCTGAGGGTTGAGAAGGAACCAAAGAGAAATACCTGTTCTCACAGAACTTATATTGTACCGAATTTTATGGCTGGTATCAACTAAAACACTAGATTGAAATATATTAAATTTATAGACAATATGCCCACTTGTAGCTTTCATCAGCCATTAATTTGAGTAAAGATGACTGGATCATGAAAACATCAAACTTAAGGTATATTAATCTACCAATTGGTAAATAATTCCTTCAAAAAATTTTTATCTCAAAAGAATTGAGTGGAAAAAGCTGAGAGGTTTAGTTGAGACAGAGACCTTACTTCTTTCAGTCAACCAATAACCTTGACAACAAAATCTGAGATGGCATAGGTGTCTGTATTATTAGGCCTTTTTTCATTTGTTTTGAAATTCATATCTCTGTGTTCTTCTATGTCTAATGCCTAACTCATCTGCTTTACATGGGACTCATTATCTCTCACCTTCCTTGTATTTGTCCTCCCCATTCATTTCTACTCTTATTGGGCGTTCTTGATTTATCCATCATTTCCATGCATCTGGATTCATGGCATGAAAAGATTCACAGCCATTGTGTTTGTGAAGGTATCTAATTTCTGTGGTTATAATGCTATAATATTATATTGTGATCTTTTCAGTATTATATGTTGAACCATTACAAATTATGCTCAGGTTTACCATTCATCATTACATGTATATACTATTTGTCTTCATTCTCGGATTATTTGAACAGAATAAGAAAGATATAAAAATATGAAGTAAGGGGGAAAATTCCACCTCAAAATGCAATACTATACCCATCTCAGCCAAAAGCACACAACAGAGGAACAGAAAGGTTGGAGGAGATAATTTTCTGGAAACTATATGGGTGTTTTTTCTATAACTTATAAACAAGTGGGCATGAAAATAGGAAAACCGTCAGGTAGATAGTAGGTTATTTTTAAACTTTGATGCTGATAGGTAATTGACACAGGAAGGAATCTATCATTCAAGACTTTGGGGTATGAGAGGAAAAATTGTTCTCTTTTTGCCAAAGCTACTGCTTTTTGAAAAAATTTCCCAAGTAATTAACTTTGCCTAATATTGCACCATTTGCCTCTGCCTGTGCATTAGAAAATAAAAATAGAAATAACTTATAAAACCACAATTGGTGAATATTCTGAACCTTTAAAATATAAATTCTGACAATGTGCTATTGTTTCTTGTTCATATTTTATATTTTGAATACTATCAAGCTTCAAACAGGGAAGCAAGTCATTGAACTTAAACTGGATTAGCTCAGCATGATAAGGTACACAAATAATACTCATGGAATGACACAGAGCCAGTGGATTAAAGAAGAAATGGCCCAAAACGGAACAATGCCAGAGACCTTCTGGCTAACTACACCTTAATCAAAGTGTAGATCACTATTACACCAGACACACATTTATGTATTATTTCATTGGAATCACATAATTTCTTGAGATCTGAGCACAATGGTGGGTGTCATAGATATAGCAGTGAACAAAATAAATGCAATCACTTCCTTGTGGAACTCACACTTTAGTTATTTCTGGATATTTTTGCTAGTATTTTAATATCTAGACAGTAGGGACTAGCATGCTCTCTCTCTCTTTTTTTTTTTACTAACAAAAAACCTGTATACTGATAGGGCTGATAATGTGCTCAGATAAACTACATTTCCCACTCTTCCTTTCAAACAATGGCATCCTACCAAATGTAAGCAAAAGTTAAATGAATAAGCCTTCTAGAAAAGTTATTTAACCAGAAGGCATATCTTTTGTTCTTGCTCCTTCCTCTTTTCTGATGTCCAGAACATGGATACTTGGCTGGAGCTGAAGCTGTTGTTTTGAGACAGTGGGAAAACTTGAAGATAGAAACAACATTCTAAAAACTGTAGAGCAGAAAAATGGAAGGGTCCTGGCTCCCTGGTGAAATACCAGAGTGACCACAGAAGTTCCTAATAAGCCTGACCCTGACTGTCTTCTACCTGAAATATGAAGTCACTTATTAGTCTTACTGAAGCTATTGGTATTTGGGGTTGATGTATGCAGCTGTTTCTAATCTTAACAGATACCCACATAAACAGAGAAAATACATAAATTATAATACAAACAAGGATTTATACATGCATTGAAATATTATACCAAATGGTGGATTCCTTTATTTTCAACCAAATCTTCCACAAACCCCTACCATTCCAGGTCTATAAAGTTTTGTGTAGAAAGAATATTTGGGGGGAATTTTAAAGAAAGATACGTAACTAGAGAACCTGGTTTCTGGTGTCCGGGATGGATGAACCAGTTAAGAAGAGTCCTTTATCCAGTGAGGTCCAAGGTAAGCCACTCCCGGGTTATAGTTTCTTCACATCGGCTTTGCTTTCAGTTTCACTGCTTTATAAATTCTTGTAACACACCCTCTCTATCCTCTATCACAAAAAGAATTGTTTAATTAATAAACTATATTTAATAAATTCCACTGATCATGAATATCTTCTCTTCTTGGTATTATCTTGATTGCCCTTCAGACCAGAATACTGTCTCTTTCTGTTATTTCAGCTGCCATGCTTAGTATCAAACTTAGAATAGGAAAGAATCATTAATAAATAACTTTGGTGATTGATCCCTGTTCAGTAAATAAAACATGCTATTGGAATTTTATGGGAGGAGTTCAAGTTTCTCTGTTTTTAAAAAAGGTGTTTTTATGAGTACTTCTTCTAAGACAAATATGTTTTCTAATAACATGTCAGAGTTACATCTTTTGTTGCAATTTACAAGAGCATTTTTAGAAGAGTATTTTTAGGGGAGATCTCAGTAATATATTTATTAGTACTTCTCAATATGTTGTTCCTTTACTCTTTCATTCAGCAGATATCTCTGAGTAGTACCCTCTATGCAGCAGGTACTAATCTAAGGGGTGGGAGCAAAAGTGAGTCAGACAGAGTCCCCACCACGGGGAACTCACATTCTATTTGGAAAGCAGACTATAAATTAGTATGAAAAAGCATAACATTCCTTCCGGATAATGATAAAGAAAAGCTCCAGAAAGAAATTAAAGCAGGATGGGGGGAGAGAGAATGACTGGGATGAGAGCTATTTCTGATGTGGAAGTCAAGAATTGTTTCACTGCTTGCGAAGTCAGCAACACCAAAACCGATGAAAAAGGGGATTCCAAGACCTGAGTTAGAAATGAGCTACCCTTATGCCAGTCCAAAGGCCATTATAGCAGGAGGGTAGAGAGTGAGGCAAAGAGTGGTAGTTGAAGATTGCACACAGGGAGCACAGAACAGATTGCAAAGGACCTGGGAGGTGAAAGCAAGAGACTGGTTGCATTTTATTCCAAGGGTAATGGTAAATCACTGGAAAAATTTAAGCAGGAGAACACGATATCAGATTTACACATTAAGGTATCCCCTGGCTACTGGATAAAGGATAGAATATCTGAGAATCTGAGTGGAAACTGGTAGACCAGGTGAGAAATAGCGTGGATTGGACTAGGAGGGTAATGGTGAAAGTGAGAAGGGGCCAAATACAGAAAATATTTGGAAGGTAGACTTGGCAGAACTTGCTGATATAGCAGTGTGGTGGGGAAAATTTAGTCCAGAGTCAATATACTGAGCAGATGAAATCCCAAAGCGACAACCTGAATGCTCTGAGGTATTACATAAAATGATCTTATTTCGTTCCGAGAAATAACAACTTTCATTAGCAGAGATGGCCTTTGAACTGGATGACCAGTCAGAGGCTAAGATATGGAACACTACTATAAAAACTACTTTTTGGTGGGTAACTGACTAGGTAAAAGGATGAGACAGAAAAAAACAAAGAATGACAATTTTTAAGATGATCTTTATTTTGTGAACAGTGTAAATGATTTGGATAATTAATCATAAATATTGACTGTTTTTTGTTTTTATTTTGCCTCAGTCATTCACCTTGTCCTCTGGAAACTGGCAGATTTAATTATAGTAAGAGAAACAAAAAAAATTGACAATTTAAAAATTTATAAAACCAGATTGGTTAAGTTGAAAGTACTCTCAGAGTAAGATGATAGCTATATTTTGTTTGAGTTATCAGATGTCATCAGAAATGTAGACATTTGGAGAAAGAAGTACATATCAGAAAATTGACAGTTTTGTGGATGGCTTGAAAGGTAGGAAGAAGACATATTAAAAAAAAAAATACCAGAGGAAAGGAGTGAAACTTCCCACAAGCAGAGAACTCAGTGATTAAGAGGGTTTTCAATAGATTCTGACAGTAGGCAGGCAATGAAAGTTTGGATATTTCACACACAGGAGCAATCTCACCAGACAGATAACACACATCTACTAATTTTCTCATTAGATTTGATGAGTTTTATTCCAGATCATCCATAGGGAACAGGTCTAGGATTTAATGTTGCTTATTGTTGATTATACCAGGAACTGTTTACCTGAAATATGGCTGATTTGCGATAGATGAGAGTGAGAAGTGATTCAGTGTGTGATAAATATATAAGTCAGACAGACAGACAGAGAGAGCTAGTTACTCAAGCATCTGTTTCTAGACTGTTGTAGCCAAACAGCAAGTGAAAATATTTAATGCACCACTGTGTGAAATGCTTGTTGTTGTTTTTAACATGATAGCTTTGATTTAGGCATTTTTTTGCCACTTGAAGAATTGAAGACTAAAAAGGAATTCATCAATAAAAGGACTTACCAGAAATCATTTGGAAGTATCTGAATTTTAACTCCCATTCTCATTAAAAATCTTAATGTAGGAAACTCCTAATATTTGAGAATGATCACATAGCATCTATTTTAGTTTCCTAGGTTACTTCAACAAATACCATGAAATGAGTCAGCTTAAACAATGGGAATTTAGTTGCTCACAGTTGGAGACTGCGAAAAAGCCCAAATTAGGGCATCATTGCAGTGATGCTTCCTTCCCAAGGCCTGTGGCTTCCAGGGCTGGCTGCCTGTAATCCTTGGTCCTTAATTTGTCAAATGGCAAAGCACATGTCAGCTTCTCCAGGTTCTGCGGATGTTCAGCTTCTGGGTGCTCCATCTGTGGCTCTCTTCCTGTCGTATATGAATTTATTCCATTTATAAAGGATTTCGGTAATAGGATTAAGACCCATCCAGATAGAGAAGGGCCTCATGAAGAGGTCCTACTTACAATAGATTCACACACACACAGGAATGGATTAAATTTATGAATGTCTTTTTTGGGGATACATATAAGCTTCCAATGACTATAGTTTGAATACTAATAGTTTTTGTCAAGTTTTTGTCTTAACATGCAAGAAACTCTACAATGTGGTGGCATAACTTCCATTGCATGAGATAAAGAAAAACAGAGGTTCCAGAAGGTACATATTATCTGGGACTTGTACAGCTAGTAAGTGGTAGAGCTAGGATTAAAACTCATACACTTTTCACAACATTTCTACATTTCTCTCAGTCTCCTCTATCAGTGAGAAATCTTTCGTTAGTTTGAAAGGACTGGTTAGGAGGTAAATTTCAGTTCGGTGAAAGGAAGCACTTTCTACCTATTAAATACTCTCCAAGCAAAATGGACTTTCTCAGGTGGTATTGAGTCTCTTCCAACTATAAGAATGTATGAGTCCATGATTATATTTTATAATTATGATGTAATAAAAACTTAGGCGTAGGCTTCTATCATGTAATTCAACTTCTTATAGCAAGGAAGTCACGTAGATGTTTATCATTGCTAACAGCAGCCACGGAAGATGAGAAAATATGGGTCTCCAACCCCTCACTGCTGTGCAGAGTCGGCCGAGTAAGCACGGTCCATCCTCTGTTGCCTTGAGGAGCAGGAAGGGCTGAAAATGTGGGGGAGGAATACCACCCACTCCTGAGTTGACATTAATGCATTTCTCAGATCACTCAGTGAGTAAAATACACCAGAGAGTCTGACCCCAAAGAGTGCTGCCCTCATCTCTTAGAAACTTTGAAAAAAGAATCTGATATTTATAATATATCTTGACAAAAATACACTGTCTCTTTTTCGATGGAAACAGAACCAAAATTATTGGTCTGCCTAGTGATCCAAGGTACTCTAGATTGTTTGGTGTCCAGTATGAATATATTGCAAAGACAAAAATACTACTCGAGTCTAATTACAAATCACCTTATCAAATAGATACTTATCGTGCAGCTAATGCATTAGAAACATAGATTACATGTTTATTTCAGAAGTTGTAGTTTTTTAAATTTGTTTCCTTTTTGATCTTCATCTATAGTTCTTCTGGACTCACTTGTAACTTCTGTATCGATCAATAAATAATAGCTTTGGGTCAAGCATCAAATAAGGTCTGTTTAAAATTTGGGGTGTTCATTTTTACTGTGTCTGCTGATAATGACAAGGAAAAATAACAAAAAGCTGAGAGTTTTCTAAAGATGCCTCTGAAATATGGGCATCTGATTCTGCCTTCCCACCTCTTCAAATGAAGTGCGTTTTATATCTTCATTCTCAATGACATTGTCTGAGATGCTTGCATTAGAAAGATTGATTTATAGATGAGATAGATGATAGAAAGAGAGGTGATGGATGGATACATAGATCGATAGATAGATAGAGAGAGAGAGAGAGTAGAATGCCTAAGGCATGTTGGGGATGGAATCATTTCCCTCACGAAAGGCGTGTTCAGGTCCCAACTCCTGGTACTGAGATGAGAACTCATTTGTATATAGGATCTTTTAAAATGTTATTACTTAAGCTATGCCTAAAGTGAGAGAGGGTGGACCTTAATCCATTATGGCTGAAGTCCTTATAAGCAAAGGAAATTAGGCACAGGCAGAGAAGCCATGGAGAGCAACCAGAAGCCATAAGTTGATGGAACCCAGAGGAGAAAGAAGAGGCCCTGTACATTGCCATGTGCAGAAAAGCCAGGAAACCCAAAGACTGCCAGTAAGCCAGAAGATGCTGACCTCAGGAGGAAGCAAGCTATCCAGCCTCTGAAACAGTGAGACAATAAATTCCTGTTGTTAAGCCAACCCATTGTATATTATTTGTTTTAGCAGCCAACAAACTAAAAGAAATGTTATAGACTTTATTTACTATAAGTGTTAGTGAGGATATGGAGCAACTGGAACTTTCTTAGACTGCTGGTTGGAATATATAATGGTTCAATCACTTTGGTAAATAATGTGATGGTTTCTTAAAAATGCAAATATCCATCTACCAAATGATCCATTCATTCCACCCTTAATCATTAATCTAATAGAAATAACTGTGTCTGTCCATCAAAAACTGGATTGCAAACATTTTAGCAGCTTTATTTTTAATAGCCCCAACCCAGAAACAGCATAGATGTCCATCAATAAGTGAACAGATAAATTGTGACATATCTATATGTCATGGTTAGGGACACGTGTCAACTTGGCCAAGTTGTGGTACCTGTTTATCTGATTGGGCAGGCACTGGCCTGTCTGTTGCAATGAGGACATTTCATAGGATTAGGTCATGATCACGTCAGCTGCATCCACAGCTGATTCCATTTGTAATCAGCCAAAGGGGAGTGTCTTCTGCAATTAGTGATGCTAAATCTAATCATGGGAAGCCTTTTAGGGAGAACTCAGAGGAGACAGGTTCCATTCCTGCTTGGGCTAGTGAGACTCT